>NCKV01001229.1:0-11045 GCA_003675905.2 Leptotrombidium deliense
AAGAAAAGGTTTTAGGTAGTTTCGGTCAAATTTAGAGACTTCGGCCAAAACCGAAATGTCACAGCCTTATGTATCACGTAAATTTACAGTTGTACAAATGTGTACAAATACTTTCAAACGTTTCATCAATTTTTATAATTAAAAAATAATGCAAATATCCATGTCTGAGAGTGTACAGCATCATATTACACCACAGGATCAGTATAAAACAAATCAATCGCGCATAATAATTACTAATAACAAATAATAAAAAAAATTAAAAAAGAAAGCGGTTTCCACAATTTCCGCTCTTACTTTGAATGTTTGGGCGCACTAATTAAAATGATAAAAGTTAAGTTATTCTTATTGTGTTAGTTAAGCTCTTAAGAAGTTCTTAATAGAACGAAATAAAGGCTGTAAAGAAAACAAGCTTCGCTACGAACATTTTAAGAAGGTTGTTTAAAGTTTAACCGGTGAAATTTTAAATTTATTTTTCAATATTAGTGCGAAACTGGTCTATTAGTTTCCGTTGCAATACATGAAAATCAGAGATTAAGTTCATTTTCAGTGAAAAAAAATGCTGCTTATCGACAAATTATTGGTGTAAATAATCGCATTGAAAAATTACTTTGACTAAATAAATTTTCTCGTGAAATCTAATAAACTTCGGCAATGAAATGTAAATATTAAAACAAATGAATCATTTGATGTGAACCATTGGAGTGAATTGTGTTCGCAGACACTTCACCTAAGCGTTGTTATTTGTAAACGGTCCCTGAGTTAAAACGTGCGTTCGGTAAAATATTTTTTACGGAAAAGTTACATCTGATCGTAAATCAATGTCTGATCCGGCGACCGATCAAATAAAACAATTTAAAGACTTTATTTTGAATTACAACCGTTTGTCTGAGCAGTGTTTCATGGATTGCATTTACGATTTTACGACCAGGAATTTGTCATCAAAAGAAGACGATTGTTCAAATAAATGTGTCGATAAGTTTTTGAAAATGAATCAGAGAATCAGTCAACGATTTCAAGAGTATCAGATGATAGCATCCGAAAAACTGCAACAGCAAACTTAACATAACAAGAATTTAAAGCTTTATTTGCAAAATTCTAATTGCATTTTGTACCCATGATGGATACAAATGCTCGGATTCATAGTGATTTTCTAGTGTCTTTTTAATAAATTGTTCGAATTTGTTGTTTCTAATCGCATCACGAATTTTTGCCATAAATCTTAGTTGAAAACGTATGTTGTGTTGGGTTAGTAAGTGACAAGCAACGGTGCTGTTATTTCTAAATAAGTGGTGAATGTAAGAACGAAGGTAACCATTTTTACACGTTTCGCAATCACATTCATCTTCAATTATGTTAAAATCATCGGCGAATTTTGCTTGCTTTAAACTCATTGATTTTCCGTACTCAACAAGTGCTGATCCGAATCGGGCGGTTCTAGTTGGAAAGACGCAATCAAACATGTCGCAACCCAATGCTACACATAACAACATATCAACCGCGAAACCAACACCCATCAAATAACGAGGTTTCTCGGCTGGAAGATGTTTAGTAGAACAGGCAACCATTTCTACAAATTTGTCTTTTTCCTCGCCGCCACTTAATCCGCCAATTGCAATTCCAGGAGGATCTCGTTTCACAATTTCTGCGACACACTTTTCTCGTAAACGTGGATTAAGACCGCCTTGAATTATCGGAAAAAGATTTTGTTCATCCTCTTGACTTTCATGTGCTTCCCTGCATCTGTCATACCATCGAATAGTTCGATCAGTGGCCTCTTCAAATCTCTGGTCGTCATCAGCTGTGCTTGAAATAACGTCATCCAATTGCATTATAATATTCGCACCGATTTTATGCTGAATTTCAACAGCTTTTTCTGGTGGTAGGAATAGAAGTTTCTCTTTATCATAAGGAGACGTAAAAGTTACTCCTTCCTCTTTGACTTCCATTAAGCTGCTTAAAGAGACCATTTGAAAGCCTCCTGAATCAGTTAGCAGGGCGTAAGGCCAATTCATGAATGCGTGAAGTCCACCGGCTTTTTGTAGGATGTCTGCTCCTGGACGTGAAGCCAAATGATACGTGTTTGACAGCATTAATCGACAACCAGTCGCTTCGATTTGAGATGGTAAAATTCCTTTCATCGTCCCGTTTGTACCAACTGGCATAAAAATGGGTGTTTCAATGTCAACGAAGCGATCCTCATTTGGCTGTTTCAAGGAAAGAAGCCCAACTCGGGCTCTTGTTGACGAACAAACTGCTTTCACTGAAAACTTGAGAGGAACCGACTTTCGCGGACTCATTTCGTTTCGCGAACGTGCTCAAAGTTTGCGCATGCTCAGTGCACGCCTTGTCAACGAACGTGGCTTTCGATTGTTTTGACGTTCATTCATTTTCGTTTTCACAGTGAAAATGATTGAAACTTTCACCGAAACATCGTTTGAAAGTCATTTAAGCGATGACAAATTCATTGTTGACAATTTTCTTGGGATTAACGACGTTTTTGGTGAGTGTTTCACATCTATTTGTTTCGCATTTCAATCAATGCGAGTTTTTTAGATTTGCCGGAATTGGACATTAATTGGCAGGAGAGTAGTGACAGTAGCTCACATTCATTTAAACATAGTGCAGATACCACGCAAAATTACTTGGACTTTTTGAATACCGATTATGGGGATAAATCGCAATCGCTTAATTTTCTCGGTGAATTTAACGCAAACATGATTCCTGCGCTAACTCCACCTGACACACCTCCGAGTTCGGATCGCAGCACTCCGCCATTGTTAAATGATATCGTACAATTTTCACAGAACACAAATTTGGTTCATTCTCCACAGGCAATACAAACTCATATAAACAGTACACAATTACCGAAGCTGCTTCCGGTGCTGAGCTGCAATACTACTAAAGTGGCGAATAAAGATGCAAGCAGTTGTAACAAACGTAACAGCATTGACGAAAAGCTGCATTTAAGTCAACTAAGAAAAGAAGCCCGAAAGTTAAGAAACCGCGAATCCGCCAATAGTTCTCGTAAAAAGAAGCAGGAACAACTCGAAAATTTGGAATCAAAAGTTAATGAGTTAATTAAACAAAATTCAAGTTTAAGAGAAGAAAACATTCGACTTAAAGCACACATAAACTCATTGGAAGAAGAAAATACATTACTTAAACAAACATTAGAACCCACCAGTGGATCAAATAAACGCAAAGCGACGTTGACTCTTTTTGGTGTAGTATTTCTGCTCGTATTCAATATTCCTTTCTCTGGTATTTTGTTAACGAGAAATGAATTGAAACCAGAGCCGACAAAATCTGTGAGTTATGTTGGTCGGTCATTATTGTGGACAACTGATAAACAAGCGATTAGTGACGTGAACAACATGTACACTGATTTACATAAAAAGAAGAAAAAAGAATTTGTTGCCAACAGCAGCCAAACTAACTGTCAGACATTCATCAACAAAACAGAATCACTTCGATTGGAAAAAGAACTGCGTGGTTTTGCTTTACGTAACGTCAAATTAAAGAATGACAAACAGGAGAAACAAACGAAGCGAAGACATGCTAATTTTTTTGACTCAAGGAATTCGAAGGGATCAGTGCAATTGGAAAGCATTGAAATGCAAAAGGCTTGGTTTGAGTACAGGAGTCAAAATCAAGTTGATTTTTACAAGAAAAAAGTGAACAAATTTCCTGTGTCTTACAGCGACTTGCTCAATGCCATACACCCCAGAGACGACACTTTCTATTTCGTTTCATTTTCCAGCGTTGATCATCTTTTCATGCCTGCTGAGACCAATGCAACCAAAGTTAGACCAAGATTTTCAATTTTGATGCCAGAGTTGAGCAGAGATATTGAAAAGGTGAATGAAACTGGCTTGAATGCAACTTACGAACAAATGGCAATGATGCAAATTGACTGTGAAGTTTTGAATATGAAAATGGTTATGATTAAAAACTTGGTATCTCCTCAATCAGCAAACAGTCAGTTGAAGCACAGAAGAGAAAAAAGACAACGAACGAGGCCTGCAAGCGATAAGAGGCAGTGATGTCTATCACCGATTCTCTGGCGAGAATGAAAAGAATTCTATTTTTTGTTTCATATTTTCAAGATTATAATTTCTTGAAAATTGAGTACTAATTTTGCTAACTTTTCTCTCTTAACATGACTATTTATTTGTGGTTTTCATATGGTTTTTTTGTACAAAAAATAATTGCACAACTTTTTTGACGTGGAATGCATCTCTTGAACACCTGATGTATGAAGCGTACCAAACGATTTCATTGTAATTCTAGTCTTTTGTTGCTTTTGCAGAAAACAGTAAATAACTTGTTATTCGTTTGTGTTCATCGGAACCAAATCGAGTGAAATGCTTATCGTTTTTTTTTTGTATTTCTCGATCACATTCCTGGTCACTGATTGCTGTTCGCAGTGACGGCAATCGTCTCGTCTCGCTTCGAATTGCAGTCATTATTGTTCGCGAGAAGCGATCGTTTGCAGAGCGAGTGTCGAATGTGCCTGAGAATAAACGAAAAACTAAGAATAGTGTGCACATACAAAAACTTGAATGTAGATTATTATTGAAATGATATGTTTTATATGCAATCATTGATAGGGCGTTTCGACTTTTGTTGCTTTTCGTGTAAACTTTGAATACACTTTTTGTGAATGTGAATGTGTGAAGAAATGTGCGGTTATTTGAACGAAAATCACCTTTCGCTAAACTTCGTTTTACGAGCATTTATTCCAGTAACACTCACAAATGGCGTGAAAAATGATTATGAAAACATTTATTGCCGAAAAGAGTCGTCAGAAAAAAATTACTGCAGCTCAGCGAACAGAATTGCAACTGGAAATATTTTGCACATTTGTTTAGAGACAAGCTACTATTTACTCGAAATAGAACGATAATTGTATATTTCATTTGCTGTTCTCGACTGACTTTCTTCTGCAAGCAATTAATTCAATCGCAACGACACCCGAAGCATGAAAACAGTCGTCAATTTATTCGGCGTTAAATGTATACATTTGATTCACTTTTGAAAACCGAATTAATCGGCGCCACTTTATCCGGCATTTCTAGGTTATTGTCCTAGTACTACTTTCGTTGGACACTAGATGCGAAGTTTAGATGACTTTTTTACTTTGATGAAAGGATAACAGAAAGGAAGTGAACATTAGCAGTTGTAAATCTCAGTTTTTGCAGCAACATTTATTTTGCGATTAAAAGTTTTCGAAAAAAGTGATTTGCAAGAGTTGAGTCACGCAGTGATTCGTGAATAAAATGTTGTTATTGCGATCGAACGATTCGAAACTTCGAATATTGAAATGGAATTCAAATTTATTTGAATAATAAATTAAGAAATAAATAAATTAAATAAATAAATACGAAGCAATAAATAAATTAAATACGAAAGCAATAAATTAAATTAATGAGTTGAATGAGTGACGCGAATTGAGTACCAAAATAACCCAACCCTCAGAACAGCGTTATCTGAGCTCCCGTTTATCACACACAACCGATGATTGTTTCGCCGACAGGCAATGATATGACGCAATTTCAATTGTACACACAAAATTGCAATTTTTTGTGGCCGCGTTTCGAACACAGCGACAATTGATGAGGAGTTGCACTTTCCGTATCACAAAGTTGAGTATTCGTCCGCTTTCAGTGAAGCATTTTAATCGGTGGTTTATTTCGTCTGTTCGCAGTGAAGTAAGCAACTGTACACACGTACATCACCAGTAATAAGGCACTAATGACACTTAGAGCCATTAGAGAGGTTCGCGACACGCAGCGTTCGATGTTCAACACCGATTCTTTCGCACGAGTTTCTGCGAATTTGATTACTTTAATGACAATTTTTGCGTATTATCACTCACCATTTGCATTCAACTGGTCCATGGTAGATTTCGACACGTCCGCGTCGTTAAAGTCCAACACTAAGATCTCATGACTAAGTGTCATTTCATCGTCGGTTTCATATCTCGCAGATCTGCGTTTTCTGCCCCAAGATTCAACATTTTCTCTTCCAATTCCACAAATTACCTGTAATTGAAGTGTGCGTGCAATGAATTTACGTAACGTTTTACAGGTTTCGATTGACCCACCGGTTCGCATTTTCCGATACAATATTTGACATTGCACTGAAAAATGACTCCATAAGATTCGGTAAATCTAAACGCTTCATAATTGCTTTCGAGTGCATTGCTGTTTTCAACGAAATTAGGAAATATAGCGCTGTCAGATGGACATCTGCATGAGTTTAAGGTGATCAGTGTGATGTGAAATATGCGTTTATTTGTTACCCGTGGTCATCAATTATTTCGAAAGTGCTTCTAGCGTCTTTGGCCATCGCAACACAACTTCGAGCGAAAATTCCGTAAGGAGTGCTTTCAGGAATTTGAATGCGAAACGTCAATCGGTCTCCTATTCTAACAGTACTGGCTTCGCGGCCGTCCGCTCCATATATCAGGATTTTGGGGAGCGGTGCCTCGGGGGACGAAGTGATTTGTTGTGTCTCAGGATCTCTGCGTTACGAAAAACAAAAAAGTTGAAATAAAAAACAATCACGGTTTGAAAGTAAAGGGAAAATGTGGATTACCTGACAGGCATCATTCCGAACGATACATTGCGTGATGTTGTTTCATAAGTACAGCGAACGTGATACACTTTATCAGCTTTTGTGAGAACAACGTTGTGATGTTGCAGCACAACGGTGTTTGTATAGATTCCGGACTTGAAACAGTTTATTTAATACATTTCCGGTGGTTATAGAAACACTTACAACTGATTGAGTATTGCACTCCTGACCAGTTAGAGACATGTCCAATTGAAACTGTTGACTATTTCTGATATGTGCATTGCATGTCTCGCTTCTTCCCAACGCGTATATTCTTCCGTGAAACGGTCGACTTGTTCTGACGTTTACAATAATGCGAGTGTCTGTGCATTTCAGTGTTACGTCGTAACATACTCCGTACGCGTCACACGAAGGGTCTATTTTCACGTCGTCCTTCACTGGCTGCGTTTGCGTTGGTGTTACAGGTTGTTGAGTAGAAGCGGGGATCACCGACGGCTTTCCGTTTGATGCGGAAGCGGTTTGCTGTCCGTGAAGCGGCATCGAAGTGTCGTCTACACAAACTCGGTTTCAAACGCAATCAAAAAATAGATAAATTACTTGCGCAGCTTGCCTCCAGGTACACTGCAGACGTATCTCCGCTATCGAAAAGTGGCAATGGATTTGCGGTTGCAGTGAATGTGTCAGTGCCGTCGGGATATGTCTTATGATCCAAATGATATAGTGCACAATTAGGTTGTCCTGGTTTGTAGTTGGACCGATAAAGCACAGATCTGCACACAAATTCATTTTCAATGGTGCAGGCGCGCAGACAACCTCCTTGGGACTTAACCTGTAATCATTATCGAATTCGAGGTGAAAGAGGCTCGCATTATACAGTGTATGAAGTGTGCGGCTTTACTCGCTTCACAAAGTTGCTCTTTAAGTTCAAGGATTCAAAAGAGAGAGAAGAAAAATAATGCGGAAGAATACTAACTTATGTAAATTACAACAATTGACGATAAAAGAACATTATTTGATATGCTTACTCACCAACAACTCTTTGTCAGGGTAATAGTTCAATTCAACGAAATAAGATATTTTGTTGAGAGGTAATCCAATTTTGGGATAGTCGTACACTCTTTGATCTTGACACATGTCATCCGCTGCAAATTTGATAATTTATTTAATAGTTAAATCGAACCGCTTTAAGTTTGTTGATGGAAGTTACATGACTAAATGACCAGTGCAGGACCGTTATAACCTTGTGCCCTTATAACTCACTTGGCTCAAGCAGTAACTGTATACAAGCTTTCAGGAAGTCACATCGTTTGCAACTTTCATTTATTTACAATTCGCTCGTTTTTTTCTAATCGTTCTAAGTGTCATTTTAAGAGTTGCTCGTAAATGGAAATCTTAATAGTTGTTTGATTTAATGTTTATGCAAATGGAAAAAGGCGTCTTTACAGCCAACTAATTACAATCAAAATTAATTCTGATTACTTTCGTAAACTAGTTTTTATATCCTTTTTTAAAGTAATGTTCGTTCATTCTTTCCACTTACTTAAGAAACATGAAAAATGAGCAAAAATGAACCATTGTTGTTTTTATTTTTGCTTAATAGACTTGTGCGCACACTATGCACAAGTGTGCACAAATACGCTCACTGAATAGCTAAGTAGCTGACTATTTCGCAAGAAACTGCTGTTATCAAAATTGCGTCAAATTGATTCGCTTCACTCTCAGAATCGCAGCGATTCGCAGAAAGATTGTGTTAATCGATTAAAATGTTCACTCACACTGGAGACAGAAGTTTTCGAAGTAGTCAACGTCAGTTGCTTCAACCAATTCGACCGGAAAAGCACCCGGAGACCGTCGGTCGTATTCACTTAAATGGCATTGAAGTGTAGCGTAATTAAATTCAACCGAACGACACACAAAGCGAACCTAAACGTTTATACAAATATTCATATTATTATAGATCGTAAATTGGTTTTTACGGTTCGCTTAAATTTATGAGATGAAAGTTTAAACAACAACCAAAGAGTACTCAACAAAGAACAATTCAAAAACGCTCTTCTCTTACGTTCAATTTGAGATTGAATTATTTTTACGATTTCACTACATGTGTGCTCCATTCATTTTTAGTTTATTTGTTTTCAGAAGGAAATTAAAAAATGAGCACATTTCGCAGTTCATTCTCGAGTTGAAATAAAAGCGAGTCGTAAAAGTTGAACAAACTTAATAACTGAGATTGTGTTCAGTGACAGTTTGTAAACTGAAGAGTTAAGTAGATTGATATGCAGATTGATGTACTGTACCTCGTTGAGACACGCTGCGAGACATGCATCTTTGTTGGACGTAAAGATAATGGCGTTGTCGAGACCCCTTAGAACGCGATTCGGATATCTCTCAAACGTCCACAGACGATTACAAGTGTTATCTGACAGATTAGTGTTCCTAAGTATGATGTATGAACTTGCAAATGTTGCATTGACTCACCTGATCTAAGATTTAACTTATTAAAGAAATAAAGATTAACTGCTTTTTGTGTGCCACCGACTGCAGAAGAAGTTGTAGTCGATTCTTTCGATGGGTGTTTGTTGGCAAGCGTTTCGTTCATTAATCGACAAGTAGTTTCCTGGACCGGTGCCAAAGGATTCACGATGAAGCTGAATGAAGACGCAGTGCAGTCCACTTCATCTCTGCACCAGCCGAGACATTCGTACAGTGAAACGTTTCGGATCGTGTAATATACATTTCCAGCGTAATCGCGGTTTGTCATCTTTTCGAACGTCACTTTTCCTGTTGTAAAGTTGCGTTAATCTCTATTATTTTCTTTTCGAGTTATAAAAAAATAATCACAAATTTTCTATTATTCGTTGGGAAATTTATTTTTTATGGACTCGAAACATTCCTTTAGGTCTCTTTTTTACTCGTAAAAACAGTGTAAAACAACAATAACCATCGTTCGCAGCGGTTAACGACCCGATTTCGCGATTTAATAATAATCCGCCGCTCAACTCGTCATTTCAGTGTCAATTTTTCACAGTTCACTACTTTTCTGATTCAAAAACATTAAAAAAACGCAATTGATTTCTTCAAACATTTGATTATTGAATTTAAAGTTATCTGCAAAGGTGAGCAGTCAGTCAGTTTTTTGCGCCCAATTTTTGTGCTCAAACGGCGCTCAACTCTTCTGCAATTAACAAAAGGCGAATGAGACACATTTAATTCATAAATTAGATTTATGAGTTTCACGACAATTGACTGTTCTACGAACGTTCAGTGTTCTTTGTAATTGTCTGCTTTCTGTTCAAAGAAGTGTACTCTGAATGTGCACACCGAATACACGACTCATTAATTTTGTTTGAAAACTCAGAAAGTCGTTCGCGTGAAGTGAATTCTTCGTAAATTATTCGGCGAAAAATAACGAATCAAGTCAAACATCGAAGTGTTTGATTAATCAAAAGCGTTGTTCACTGTGATCTGAGGCCGAGACGGCGTTCGTTCAAAGACCACCTGTTCGTTTAGCTTTTATATGCATTGGTAATAGGTTCTTAAAAAGCGATTAATGACTGCGCTCAGTAATGTGTTTAAGCGTTAAATTGAAGTCTATAAGCATTTGTTGAAAATAACAGTTCACGAGATTAATTTAAATTGCAGCACTTTTCGGTCATAAATCTTAAGTCGAAGTCTTGGTTCCGTACTAAACGTTTCCTAAAATAATGCCAATCGATGAATGCGAACATTTTCTTATTTTTGTTACCCTTTTAAGCCTGAAAAATGTAAATTCACTGAAAATGCAATTCATAATTTCGTTTCGCAGACTGTTTTCAAGATTGATGAGCGTTCGCAATGATGCTTGCAAAACATTGCGATTCAAACATCGATTTGTAATGAAAGTCAAGTTTTTGCTGGCCAACAAATGGCAAAATAGCGAAAATAGCAATTAATGGTAATAAAGACTGAATGCACTGAATTTGGTCAATAATGCAAACATTAAACGACAATCTCGAAAATAATGAGAGAGTAGAGACGGAACATTGCAACATTGTGTCATTTCGCGTCATCACGTTTACGTGTTCTCAGTTGTTTGAGAGTACATTGTGTGTGAGTTTTCCGAGTTGCCAATTAACCCAATACTTGTCATGCATTTTGAATTATGTTTGAGAATCAAGACTCGTTTTTGTTGACTGGTACTCGAAAATAGACCTGAAAGATAAGTATTCGTTTGAATGCAAACGAAATCACGTTTGCAGTTTTTTTAACGAATGAATTAAGAAAGGATTCTTCAATCGAAATCACGGCTTAAATTAGTCGTTTCCGAATCAAGGCGCGGTATGAAAAACAACTTCATTTATTTAAGATTACAACTGTGAAACCAATATTCATTTTTTTCGCAGAAATTGTATACAATTAATTTATGCACAGAAATTCGGCGCCGAAGTAGTGACCGATTGAAAAAATAAATTTGCAAAACTTACCAT
>NCKV01001230.1:0-11042 GCA_003675905.2 Leptotrombidium deliense
GTTGAAGGGAAACAGACCTGCTCCAGAAATGTCAAAAACATTGTGTCATTTCCTCAACTTCAGAGTTTTGCTAAACTCAAGTTTTTAAATTATTGAATTAGAGAAATGTACTCATAAAAAACTTTCAAAAAAATTTTGTGAGTGAATTACACCGATAGAATAGAGTAAACAGATTTATACTCGATGATATTTTTCAATTCCAAGGCTTTAAAGTATTGTTTTTGTTGCAATTTAAGTCGGTTAATGCTTTTCGAATGACGTTTAAATGCAAAATTGATTGTAAGGATAAATTTGTCAAAGGTTGTTACAAATCGATTCTTTCTGCGGTCTCCAAATAATTCAATTACGTGTTCTCATCACTAAACAATAGACAGTCGTTATTTTTCGTGAAGTTCCGTATCTCGACCGAATGCGATTGATTTATGAAACGTGATGAAACATAAAAAAGTAAGCTGCCTTAACTCGCAAATAAAGTCAATACCACTAAGGAATGCTTAATGTAAAGTATCTGACAAAAAGTTAGTCCAAATATTCAAAGTTAGAAACAGGTTACGACAAACTAACTTCTGTCAGTCACTGTATGTTAAACAATAGCCAATAGTCTGACAAATTTTTAAAATTTCACATATCAATGATAACAAAAATGTTTTGTTATTGTTTAAAAAAGTACGCGTTGTCACAATTTTAAAAAATGTTTAAATTTAAATAAGCTTACAAGTATGTAAATAATTGTCTGCAAAAACATTTTATTGATCCAACAGTCCTTAAGAGGTCAATGTTTGCTTTGCTATTGTTATGCGAAATACTTCTTTTGGAATTAAAAAGATCGCTTCTATTCCGGTGAACACTTCAAGTAATCATTGACTACGAAAAACTTTTAATGTACATGTTTTAGCGAGAATAAATGAATACAATTTGAGATTTGAAAAGAGTCGAAAGCAAATTACTTCCGTTTGCTTCTCTTTCAGTAAATAATTCACGTTTTTGTAGACTCAAGAGTAGATGATTATTTGAATAAACGGCGATTACATCGCCAACAACAGAAGAAACAATTTCATGCAAACATTGCGACTAATATTAAACTGGACGCAAATAATTTCACACTTATTTTCGCTCGATTGTTAATTGCACTTTAATTTAGAACGATTTTTTTCACTTTTAGACGTCATTAAATGATTTCAAATTACATACTTTAGTTGTATCAGAACTGTGCTAGTTTTTAATTATAAAATCGTGAAAATGTGTTTTCAATTTTCAATCTATTTGCACACACGAGACTACTAAATAAATTAGTGCAACGTTTTTAACCAATCATTTGAAGTTCATCTGAAGTTACAACGCGGTTTATGAGCGACAATTAAACATCATTCGGAATTTGTGTTAATGTTCATTTCGAAGCGGTAACGGATTTAGCGAAATGTGGGCATCCGTGGGTTACATGTCAAAACCCACGACGTTGTTTCGTTCACTACTTTCACGGTTAACTTACAGAATAGGTTTTTAATAATTTTCTCGTCATTTTTTTTGTTTTGCTCATTTCGCAATAACTTCATTCTTATTTAGACCTTCAAATGAAATGATTTCCATAAAACGTTCTTTAGACAGAAAGACAACATTTCAACTGAAATTGCCTAATATTGAGAATGTTGAAATTAATGATGAAATAAATCAACGACAAATGACGACAAATGACAAATGAATGATGAATGAATGAATCGTTCATTTGTCATCGACTTTTCTTTCTAAAAGCAAAAGCGCAAACAAATAACAATTAAACTAAATCTAGTTTATAATTAGAACAGCAACAGTCGAATGTCAACTAGAAAGTAATTTAGGCAATTAATTAAAAGTTTTTTCTCTCATTCATTAGTTGAGTTAATAGATAAGTTTTTGTTGGTTTATATTTAATTGCAAGAATTGGCTCTTATTTTGGATAAATAAAAGTGATTCAATGTATTTCTGAAGCAATTATTGTTGTTGATGTTCTTGTCTATTTTGTAAACCAATTATTTTCAAGTTAATTGTTATGTTCAGATTCGTTTATGCATCGAAAGGTGCATTAAACTGTAATTGAGGACAATTATAAGCATTACACTTAATTAGTGAATTAAACGTTAATTTCACAACAGATTAAAATACAGTAAAAAGTGTTGAGCAGCTTCATGTTCATGTAGTGAAGTGAAATGATGCAGTTTCAGGTTTAGAATTGAGAGTACATCGTTTTTATTGTTCTAATTGTTACAATACGCAAGTAAATGCAAATGTGAAGAGATTTGAGGTGAAACTGAGGAAGAAGAAAGTGTCGCAAAAGTTTGCGAGAAACACTTTAATCTCAATTCCTCTTCAAACCTTGTATTTTTTTAATTTAAAATTTAAAAATCGTAAGGAAACTGTTTCATTTCATGTTTATCGCCTTTTTCAAGAGTTTTATTTTATCGCACTGCTTTCGCCGCGAATGTTTCCATTTTTATTTATTTTGCTTCAAATACTGATAAACATTCTTCCTTCTGCTTCCATGATTTCAGATTAAAATTCGGTCACACTGTTTGATAAATTTTATGTAATTCACTTTAAATAGATTTCGTCTCAAAAAACATTAAATTTTAAGGAGAAATTGAGAAGATAAATAAGTGTGTGGTCTGCAGGCAATGAGAGAATTATTTCGAAAATTCACTTTTACTGTGAAATTATAAAATTTTGAAGTTTTATTGAATTCAAATATTGAGAAAAAAGAAAATAAATGACTGCGAAGATAAATAATGTATCCAAACAAGAAATTGAAGAAGTTAATAAAGCAGTGATCGGCATGTAGCGGCATGGGCGTTTGGACGTCAGCCTCGTATTGTTGTGATCGCAATTAAATGAAAAGAAACGAAAATGTGAAATTGTTGCAGCACTTGAATCTGAACTCGAAGCTGATATTTTTAAATTAAAAATAAAAATCGTGTTTAAAATAAAACAGATACAAAAACAATGTTTGTTTGAGATAATAAAAAGCACAGCGAACAGATAAACTGAGTTTTAGGTTAACTGACCAGCACTTCATTTTCCTCATCCTTAATAAACAAAATGAAAATCATTTTTTAAGGATAATATTGCAAATGTGAACCAATTTTCGTTTTCGCTCAATTCAATTGGAAAAATTTCCTCTTCGCTGTTCACTTTGCCCTGAGAAGATGAAAAGCGTTCGGCTTTCAAATTTGTGCACTCTGCTTGAAAACAAACAGCAATTACTAAATATTAAAGATGCAGTCATGTTGAATGAAAGATGAGTTTTAATGCGCAAATTGCTGTGAGCGATAAACGAATCGTGATCTCGTTCGAAGTGAACACTGATTTGCAAATGAAACTGAACGTTGTTCGTTTATTGGAATTATTGATTTGATGCATTCAAGAGATGCGAGCGTCATTCCCGAAAGCGAAAAACGAATTCATTTATTCTTTTATTCCCTTTTGCATAATTCAGTGAAATTTAATTGCAAATCCGAAAACAAGAAATTGTAAATAAAATGATAAACACTTTCGTCGTAATTTAAAAAGCAAAGTACGGTTTAAATGAAGAAACCAAAATTGTTTATTGTTGTCGGCTGAAAAATTAGTTTGTACACTTTAAATACGAGTTCTTTACTGAAAGCGAAATAATAATTGTGTTTCGTACAGTGAATTGTCATCGTAATTACTTTACAGTAACAATATTCATGAAAATGTGAAAACGTGATTAACGGTTCCTTGCTTCTGATTATTCTCACAGCAAAATTTATTTTATTATTTTCGTTGAAATTGTTGGGAAAATGCGATTTGAACGGAAGAGACAATATTTTAAAACAAAAAGCTGCGAAGAAAAGTGGGAAAAGTGAATTCGTTGAAAACTTTCACTCGAAAAGAAAATAAAGTAATGAACATTGAATGCATTGTACATTGAACTCTGTCGACACAATTGACTGTGTTCGATTAAAAGTATAAACATTATATTTAATAGTGTCACTTCAATCGAATCCAATTACATTAATCGAAATACATTGATGTTGAATTGAGCGACGATTTATTGCCAGTCCTGAAGCGACTGTTTCCGCAAAATTAATTAATATCCGATGTTTTGGCAACATTTATATTATCAAAAGATCAAAAGAAAAACCGTTTCTTTAGGGAAAATGCATGTCTCCTGTGAATTATGAAAGTAAATTATTTAAAGTAAAAACGAAGACAGACAACACTGAGAATTTGGTGACCTATTAAAGATCTTATGCGGCTTAATTTTAAAGAACATTTGAAAAGACATGCGATGCGATGCAATGCACATTGGATCATTGATTGCATTCAACTAATTTATGAGTTTGCGTGTCTTTTGTGTGAGACAAATATTTCAAAATTCGAGACAACATTTTTGAGGAGTCGTTAAACTTTTTACTCAAAGAACATTTTCTGAATAAAAAGTTTATCTTTTTAAATAGAAGCTCACAGTGAATGAAAAGTCCGCGGGACTTTAGTTGCATTCGTGTACATTAAATGTTTCACTTCCTTCATTTCGGCGATCAAATAATTGCCGTCGATTGTAACTCATTTATAACGCATTCCAGTATATCCTCTGCATACGTGTGCTCTTATCGAGTTCATTGAGAATCACTTTTCAATTAGTTTCATAACTCAATTATAATGCTTTGTTCGAAGTTCGATAATAGTTTTGTTTCATTGTTTCGCGAACAACAAACGAATCGTTCCACTTTTGCAAAATTGATCGTTTTACAAATGGAGAACTGCTCTATTTTATACAAATTTAGTATTATGAATACATGTAATTAATTGAAATGAGTGATAATTTTTTGTAGAGTTGTACTTTTTTGTTACTGCAATATTAAAGCAGTAATCGTGTGACGTGACTAACGTCTACGTTTCGCTGTTCGTTTTTGCTTCTCGAAGTCTGACAACAAATGAAGAGCAGTAAAAGCAAATCACTTCACTGATGAACACGAGTCAAGTCATTCACATTCTTAATTTATTCGAAATGATTATTCAAATGGATGCGAAACTAAAATTCGTGCACTTTTAAATTTGAACACGAAACGATGCGTTTCTGGCTGACTGCTCATCGCATAAATGTCGTTCATTACTAAATTTGAAAATAATAAATGTTTCGCTTGTATTTCGTGAAACAATGAAAAGCAATCGCAAAACACTCATTTGGAAGATGAAATTTATCAGAAATGTATTGAACTATATATTTTTTGTTTCATTAGGAATGTCGGTAACGTGTACTTGCATCGCCGAAACGTTTATTGTTCGCTGAAATACGAAGACAAAAGCAAATGAAAGAACAATGCATATGTGGCTGAAAACGTCAGAACGTGTGCAATTGTAAATCACTGGAAATGATGTGAGTATGAATTGCAATTACCGATAAAAAAAAGCGAACTGAGGCAAACGAATATCGGTGATCGTTTTCGCGTAACCTCGACATTCAATGCAGATAGACACTCGACTTGACTCTCATTCATCATTCGTATTCAATAAACTAGAAGTGTAATAAAGATTCGTTGAAATGTGTCAATAATAATTCGAAGGGATGCAGAAGTGAACGAAAAAAGTAAAGGGAGGCTCGCCTGAAATTAAGTGTCCTAAATTCGAAATTAATATCATGGAAGCCACCCTAACCTAAACCTCATTTGCTTAGTACCAACGACACTCTTTTTTGTGTTTCACTTTAAATATAAATGTTTATTAAAATGCATAAAGAAATCCTCGCTCTAAAAATGTGTTAAATATGAGCGCATTGGCTGCAAACATCACCTTGAAGCTTTTCAAGCAAATTACCTTTTAACAATAGTCTTCTTGGTTGCAACCCTCCAACGCTTTTTTCTTAATTCGTGTTCACTTCTTGTAAACCACGGTTTCTAATAATAAACCATCGCTTCAATTTTGAATACCACTATTTAATTGCTCGTAAACTGGATTCCGATCGATTGAAAACTATTCATCTTCCAGTTGCATCTTTTCATCCTGCATGCATGCAAAGCAACATCGGCTTCAGCGGTCAGCGTGTCAACTATGCTTTCTGGTCTTTCGACGGAAGTAAACAAAAAATGAATGAACTAAAAGCATGTCAAAGTCTAGAATTAGGCAAATTACGAAACGAAAACGATAGCAGACATAGTGTCTGTCATTCAATACGCTTTTTTCTAGAATTGACCTAAAATTTATCTTTTTGTTGTCTGTTTTGACTGATTTCTAATCACTAACTAAAAATGTTTCTTCTCAATTCAAAAATAAGTTTTAAAAGCATTGAAAGCAAGTTCATCAATTAAAATTGACAAAATAAAGACGGCAGCAATTTACCTCTCAAATTGCTGTGTTCATTTTTTAAATTTATTAATATTTACAGTATCTGACAATGTGCTCCAACTTTGAATACATTTAAAAGCAATAATCGATTTATTCATAACTTGAATAAGTGTAACGGAATTTTCTTTTTTACATTTCTAATCCTTTTCACCATTAATTTCGAGTTGATTTCAGTCGCAATCATTTCAGGTTACTTTTTAAAAACAAGACTTGCGTAAAAATCGAGAACACTTCACTTTTGCCTGTTTTCAGCTTTCGATGAGAAACGAAAAAGTGAGCACAATAAGCGAAACGCTTTGTCGTGAGAATCGAAGTGTAGTTTTTTAGAAATTATTTTTCAAACAATTTTTATTCAATTTCAAGCTTCCAATCAATTTAATCTTGCTCTTTAAATTTGTTCTTCACGTTTACAAATATTTCAAACGTTTTTCATTCGATTCGAATCATTTCACTTTTTTAGTTGGTCTGCTTTCGAATCGATGCCAGTGATGCATGCATTCGCATCGAATCGCGAATGCATCCGATTTCGAGCACACAATGCACATACACACATACGTACAAAAAATACGACACATTAACCCTTTTGTTGTCTTTTTTCGAATTGCACACACATTCGCACAGAAACAACGCTTTTTTATTGAAACGTTTCAAATTACAAAAGAACCGATAAATGCAATCAGAGCAAAGTTGACCACAAATGAAGGTCAATGTTTTCATGTGTTGTAAAGTTATAACTTATAAGTCATTCGTTCGTCATTCAATCAATTCAATTGATTATTGAACAATTTTTGAGTCAAATTTAATAACTAATATAATTACTTATTAATAATAAGTTACGCATTATTAATGATTACGATATATGAAATTAAACTTCCGTATTTTTGAGTTATTAAGTTACGAATGAATGCATCAAAAATAATATGTTTGCAAACAGACATTTCGTGTAAAATAGAGGCGATTCATTTAAAAGGCAAAACCTGTTAAAATTGTGAACAACATCGCAACATCGCAACATCTACATTTATTAGACGTATTTCGAAGCGAGTCGTTTTTGATTAACACTCGAATTTTAAATTTGCGGCGAAAAAGTTGCTTTTATTGCTGTGTGCTTTTCACGCGAACAGTTTGAGAAGTAATTATGAGGCAATTGCGTTGAGGTTAGAAATTAAAGTCACCATTTTCTCACAAAAAATGAACAATTTTTATTGCTGCAAAAGTTGTTCAATAAAATTGAAATATTCATTGTTATTTCGATTTGAATTATCTATTAAGAAATTAAAGCCGAATCCAGGAGAGAACATTGAATATATCTAACATTGACTTTAAAACGAACCAAATTAATTTTTTACTAACTAACTTTGTAAGCGTACAATTATTTGAATAACGTAAACTAAATGTAAATACCGCAATTAGAATGATCAGTAAATGTTCGGCGTTTGAAGGCAAGATTCGGCGAAACTGTAGCGGTAATTGTTAGAACTGGAGATTGGTAAACTTCGATTCGACTTCGGTCGTTGTTTCACGTCTGACATCGATTGTCGCAATCTGAACGGTTCCGGCGAAAGACTGTTTCGGAAGCCGTGTTCGATGAGCGGTGATCGCACTTCTCTGAAATAATCCGGAGAACTCTGTTGTCTGCGAAGCTTTACATTGCAGTCTTGTTTGATGGCAGCAACACTAAATGCTGGGTCTGGGAAATAATAGAGAGGAGTTTTTCGAATCGGCTGATCGATGCCACCGCATTTCTTCGTGTCACTCGTTTTTACAGAAATATTTGAAGATTTCGGTGCAATTGGTGCCGGAATATTACGCGACTCACTTTGCACATATAACTGTTTTGTAGACGGACTCCACGTTCTTTGTCCCGAAGGTGACCAATTGCGATCTTCTTCGGAACTGATGTCTTCGAACTTAGTTCTATAATCTGTAATCTCTTGAATTGTTGGCAGTGCTTCGTCACTGCCAATACCACTCGAAGATTTTCCACTCGATTCAGAATGAGCTTTCGCTTTACGTTGAACTGGCAGAGTGTTCGCTAAATTTCCAACGATTTGCGAATTCGTACTCTTTCGCCTTTCAATTCCATTAAGCTTTCCTTGTTTTCTACTAATAGTGTCGTAATCGCGAGGGGGAAGAAGAATTGGTCCTGTCTGTGGGTTACCCAATTTGGCTTTCAACTCTGCAGCCAACGACTCGTAGAGAATGGAAATTTTTGCGTTTTCGTGACTATTGACTTCAACTGAGTTTTTAAAATCTTTTCCACTGTGAGAAGAATCTAACGAATCGTCTGTTCTGTCATCAGATGCTTCTGTACGCGAACTGCGTCCGTCGTAATTTGATTGCTCAGATCGCGGAGGTTTTAATGGAGGTCGACTTTGTTCTTTTTGATGCAGACCACGAATGGCGAGTCTGCTTTCGATCTCACAAAATTTGCGCTGATTCTCCGGTCTGTCGATCAACTGTTGGAGCTGTGACCGGAGAGCGGTCGCGGTTTCTAAAGAGTCACATCTGTATGTGTGTACGTGAACAGGACACTTTGTGATGGGGTTATAGATCAAGAGAATGCAGCAGACGATATCCTCCTCTTGAAAAGCACAAGTGATTGCGTGATGAGGAATCAAGTGCTTTATTTGTTCCGTTTTTGTGTTCGCACAAACATTCGACTTTTGACTTTTCTTTGGCACGTTCTGCATTATTTTCAAACCTTTGTTACTTACTTGCAGTGTCACTTTTGAAGGTTCCAATTCTTTCTCCTTTTCGAGCAAAAAGCGAAGAACGGGAACAACAAACTGTTCGCCTCGTAAACCTTTTGATTCTTTGGCTCCAAGGAACCACACGTAATACGAGGCTTTCTTCACATCCTTTCTTCTGAACGCCATTCTTTAAAAAATTCTTGAAACAGTGAATTGCCGTTCACAAGCTAAGCAGTCGACTCCGCAAATACGAATGTATTTCAAGCATAAATTGTTTTTACTGGTGACACGAATCGCTTTGTTTTACTGAACAATTGATGTATCAACCGTTTTTGTTGTTTCAAAGACACACTTTTACTCCTTTTCACGATCACTTTTTCACCGCGTTTCAAATACAGTGACTTTTTAGCCGAGTTTCGTTCGATTCCTGCAAACAGTTACAAAAAAGCAAATAACTTAAAACAAGTGAATACAACAGTGATTGCTTAGTTGAATGTTTGTTGAGAAACACGTGAAATCAAGTTATACATCTGAACCAGCATTTAATAACAGAAATGAACATTTTAAGAATTCAATTCTTGTCCGGGTTTTTATTTCGAAAACTTCCGTCTTTTCGAAAACACTATTCGACTGCAAATCCGTAGTTTTGTAGTATTGCGATACTCTTTGAATAATGACAGTAAACTGCTCACTTCGCAACTGTTCTTAAGTTTCGTAAATAATGAACAGGTTTCAGCGAATAATTAAAAGTGTATACAAACTAACTTTGAACGCTGGCCATTCGAATAGCAGTCTGTGTTTCACTGACGATGTATAATATTAATCAATTCGCGAGCACATTTCGAATTAATTCAGTTTACGTAAAATAGCTCGTAGCGAAAGCAGCGAATGCTGACAATTGCTTGACTGGCGATATTTGATTGATACCCGCAATGCAACCTTTCGTAAACGGATTCATTAAATTGTTTCTCGATTAAAAACACGGATCGCGGATCGCACTGAATTTTAATAAACTTACCATCATAAACAGTGACACACAATTTGCGATGTAAACATAATCCTGAACAATAATTGGTACAATGTTTGAATGAACAACAAAAGCGGTGTCACAGAATCAGTTTCGAAGCAGAGAACAATAACCGAGCTTTGAAACAACAGCTCGTAACAAGCTTTTTTGAAAACTGTTATTTCTTGTGAAGTCGCAGAGAAGCAAAGAACGAAAGAAGAGAAGAGAACCTGTTGCATTGAAGATTACATTCACTGCTGGGGAGAGATGCAAAATTCTTTTCGCTGACTTTCGCAGCCAATCACAGATGAAATAACCTCACGCAATTATGACCCTTATCCTGGTACTGTGCCTTCAGGTTACGACGCAACGAACACTGCCACTTCGTTCGTACCACATTGCTTGTACCACAGTCATTCCAATATTACCGTTTTACATAATGTATTGATAACTCGTATGGTTTCACTCAAAAGCCACATAAAACAGCGTAATTAAAATGTTCATCACGTTTTTGGCTTTACGCAATAAAATAAAAGGTCCGATTTCACATTTTGTTAAACACAAACCTCCAACAACAATAGTTCATCGCAAAAACTTCGAAATATCGCGATTCAAATGTGTAAATAATATAAACTGTGCGCAAAAACTTTTAAAATTACATAATCACATAAATATTTTTCTCTTTATGTGTTTTCTAATTGTAACAATATAATCTTGATAGCTGCTTACCTTAAGAAAACAATTATTGTAAATTATTAACATAAATAAGACTGAATTTATTTGAGTTACATTGTTTTTTAATAGTAAAAAGTTGAATAATAAAATAGAAATACACTGTAACAATAATTTCACTGTGGAATAAATTTACATATTTTATATGGAATTCAATGGAAATAAATACGTACAAATTGTGCACTTTTTAAATAGAACGGTAAAATATACAAATTGGTATATCGAGTTTCGTGCTACGTTTGCTCTGTGGAGAATGACGAAAGGAACAATACTTT
>NCKV01001231.1:0-11038 GCA_003675905.2 Leptotrombidium deliense
GTCTGTGAAACAGCAATTCGCTGGTTTCGATTTGCTGTGAATTCAGTCATCGATTTGCATCAAACTACAAAACATTGCTTGCTTTCAGTGTATCGTTCGCAGCAACCGTTTGTCTCTTTGTCAGAATTCGCAACGTAAGTGTTGCGTCCGTCTCCTTGATTAACGTTGATTGCATAGTCGTGAAGAATGTCGTTCAGAATCGTGAGGAACAGCAAGTTTCGGCACGTTTTCGGTCAACCTTTAAAACGTGAACAGTGCTATGACAACATCAGAATCACGAAGAATTCTTGGGACTCAAACTTCTGTGTCGTGAACCCGAAGTTTGTGGCGATTGTGATCGAAGCTGCCGGAGGAGGGGCTTTCCTTGTGCTTCCCCTGTCGAAGGTACGCGCGGCCAGCGATTGCTGACTGTACCTCTGTTTCCCTTATTATCAATGAATGTCGTTCGAGACGGAAGCTAATGCAAACGGATGAGGCGCGACATTGCATTACATTGATTCACCGTTCTCAGAACAGCAGTGTTACGTTGTCTCTGAGTGTTTGTTGTGTTTTGCATGTGCTTTCTGAAAGTTGCGCTTCTCATAGCAACCATTACACACACAATCCTGCTCACTGTTTTCATCTAATTATGGATTACTTAGCTTTCCAAACTGAACGTGACGAAGCTAATGGTTGTTTGCCAGGGCTAAATATAAATATGTTGCATAATCTGTTTGTTTGGCAATAGTGTCGAGGTTAACACTTTTTTTAACAGACCGGACGCATCGATGTCAGTCATCCAATGGTATCTGGACACAAGGGTCCAGTGTTGGATATTGCGTGGTGTCCCTTCAACGATAATGTTATTGCCAGCGCTTCAGAAGATGCATGTGTCAGAGTGTGGCAAATTCCTGAGGGAGGGTTGACGCGGCCGTTGACCGAGCCTCTCATCGAACTGAACGGACATCAGAGAAGAGTTGGATTTGTGCAGTGGCATCCATCAGCAAACAATGTTCTGCTGAGTGCCGGAGCTGACTGTAAAATAATTATGTGGAATGTTGGCACCGGGGATATATTATCACAGATCGATCATCCAGATTTAGTTTTTCATTGTTCGTGGAGTTACGATGGCAGTCGACTGTTAACCACGTGTAAAGATAAAAAGATTCGTATTTATGATCCGAAAACTGGTGCATTGGAGCAGGTAAGATTTTGTACAAATTTACAGTTAAAATCTATTTGTTGCAGGAAGCCGATGGTCATGAAGGAGCTAAACCACAGCGAGCAATCTATTTGCGTAATAATCTAATCTTCACAATTGGCTTTTCAAAAATGAGTGAACGTCAGTACTCTCTGCGAAGCGAAGCGTCTCTTTCAGAACCTATTATTCTGGAAACATTGGATACCAGTAATGGTGTTTTGTTCCCATTCTATGATCAAGATGTGAATTTAGTCTACTTATGTGCGAAAGTAAGATCACTGACAGTAGTGTATTGATCATTATATGACGATTCCAATCAGGGAGACAGTAATATTCGATACTTTGAAATTACTGATGAGGCTCCTTTTGTTCACTACATTAACACTTATCAATCGACTGAACCTCAACGAGGAATCGGTTTCATGCCGAAAAGGGGGTGTGATATTCTGAACTGCGAAATCGCTCGATTCTTCAAATTGCATTCAAAAGGATTGGTTGAAGTGATTTCGTTTACAGTGCCAAGAAAGGTAGAGTTGTTCAGTAACTTAGAGAGCAAAGCTTAATATTGTTAATTCAGTCGGATCAGTTCCAAGAAGATATATATCCTGACACTGCTGGTGATGTTCCCGCACTCAGTGCTGAGCAATGGATAAGTGGAGAAGATAGAGAGCCTATTTTGGTAAACATCGATTTTGTAAAGTTTGATTACACGTTTATATTTTAGGTATCTTTGAGAGAAGGATATCAACCGTCAAAAAAGGCGGAATTAAAAGTTACTCAAAAGAAAAAACCAAACGTTTTGGATAAAACGGTAGTTAAGAAGCAAACTCCAAGTGCTGCTTCAAAGGAAGCCACTCCATCGCCTCCTCCAGGCTCTCCATCATTGAATTCAGCTTTGAATAGTCGTGTTGAAGAACTCGTTTCTGAACTGCAGAAAATGAAAGCGATTATTTTGAAACACGAGGTCCGCATTAGAGACTTAGAAAAGAAGGTGGATCAGCAACAAAAAGGACTGCTTGATAACACACAAATTAGTAACGCAGAAAATAACAATAATGGAGAAACTTTGGCTGACGAAGTTTGAATATGCTCAACTAAATGTACCGAAAATTGGGTTACGATCACAAATCAGATTCTTTGGTTGGCATATGTCTTCAAACTCGTGCTACAAGTATTGCTTCATTCAAATTAATTTAATACAATGTATTCGTAACCATATGTTTGGTATAGCGATTTGTGTCCCTTGTACAGATCGAACGAATATTTTCGGGTCTATTTACATTCGTGTTTATTGTATATGAAAACCATTGTGGCTCTATTTCCGTGGTTTTTGTCGAAAACGACGATTTGGTGATTTACCGGACGTCCATTTCTAGTCTTGTCCTATACACAATTGAATAAACTTTTAACAAGTAACGCAGTTAGGCAGAAATATTGATTCAGTTTCCGATGAAGCTTTAAAATAATTTTTTTATAAAAATAACGAACGGGCAAAAAAGCAACTGCTGTGCTCGTTTTGATCCGTGAAATCAGTATCCTTAACATCAATAACCGATTCGCATTCTTACAACAGGTCTTCTAATCAATATTGCACACTTTCAACGCTATATTTTTTACGCTCTTTTATCAAATTTGAATCTGTACTTTTTTGGTGCTCAATCGCGTCTTTTTCTGACGTCTCACGAAAACTTGTAGTTTTGTTACTTTGGTTAGCGTAACGTGATTTTATTTGTGAATTTTCTGAACATTGATTCTGTTGCGCTTATAATTGTTGAGTACAAAATAAATAAATATTCGATGAATTTTAACACTTTCATTAACTGAACTACGAAATGTTCATTTCTGCAAATAGTATTCAAAAGATTTGTTGAAAAGGTGAAAAATAGGACATTTTTGATGTTGATTTTAAACTGCGGTCGACAATGCAGCATAGGATAAAATGTGAACATCTTCATCGATTTTAACATTTGTTTCAAAGGTAAAACTGATGCTGCTTACGTGCGCGTATTTGCTCGATTCTGTGTGTTCATTTTCGTAGATTTGATAATGGCAGAAAAGAGATTTAACATTATTCTTAAAGACAACGGTTTAAAATTTTCTACATAACATCATACGAATTTTGGGTTCAGACTTTCTAATTGAGCAGAAATGCCTTTATTCTTTTCATCTGTGTTTAAAACCATTCTTTATGGTTTGTTTATAAGTAAAACTGTGTTGTAACACATTTAGTTTAAACGCCACAATTTTTAACAAAAGTAAAATGAAAAGTTTCTCGCCAATAGTTTATCACATGATAATTCAGTGCGATATGACCATCATTCATCAACTCCCGCAAACTTAATTAAATCAATTATTCAATTCAATTGATAACCGTAAACGCCTCCTTTAACGGAATGCATAAGTCTTAAATGCAATTACTGATCGATGTGACCGAATTATTGAAATGAATTATGTATTCATCACTTTTCAATGGGGATAAAACGGTTCAAACTAAATATTTTGTTCATAACTGTTTCAGTTTATTTTGTATTCACAAGGGAATTCTGGAGATTTAAACTTGATTCTTGTCCAAATTTAGAATCCCGTTTCATATTTTATTTGTCGTTTAAATGTTGATGCTTACGCAACCATAAACATTATTTTTGTTCACATTTCCATTTCGTTCAGTTTACTAATGTTTGTGTTTATCACAAGCCATGAAGGTCATTTAATGCAACCAAGTTATCTCAACAAAATCCGACACAAATTGTATGACATCACATTGTACACAGAAAAAATAACGGAATGAGTGAGGAAGTGATATTCACGAAAAAAGGAAATCAAATTTGAAAAATATGATTGTTTGTAAGTGTATCGTACCGTGTTTCCTCGTATTAGCCGACATGTCGGATAAATCGAATTGAACCAGATATATTTTTTTCAATTTTGTGCTTCTATGCAGTATTACATCAAGTGATGCAAAATAAAAGTTTTTGACTGTCAAGACATATCGGTATTATTCGATTTATACCGACACCTGGATAAATTCGTTAAATACCGACATGTCGGCTAATAAGAGGAAGTACGGTATTAATTTTATGAATTCTAAATTTTCTATGTAAAGAAATAGTTTTTACTTCATTTTATTCGCGTTAGACAAATATTTAACCTTCAAAATACTTATTCATTTGTTGTAATCATGAATCAAGAATTTAATCAAAATTCCCCTTTTAAACTAATATATTGTTGGTTTTCTATAGTTTCATATTTCTCATTAAACACTTTATTTATTCACCTCATTTGCCTCTCATTTTGGACAGTCAAACATATTGCTTTTCACAAAATGTTTGTTCATTACGCATTACTTTTGATTAATTCGCACTAGTTATTTCATCTCGTATTATTTTCAATTGCATATTTTGTCTCTGTTGATTTCTGGTGACCCAACCAACTCTGTCATAATTAGTTTTATGATTTTAATACGATTTTAATGATAACAATTAATAAACAGTACGCACAGCTTCAACAAATTTGTGAATTCCACATTTTCAACTGTTTTTATGTCGAGAGATCAGACAAAATGTATACAAATAATAATAATGTATAAATGAAATACAATTTTAAATTACAACAACCAGTATTAAATTATTAACCTTTTGTTTTCTCGATGTTTTTATAGCGGCTTTCAAACAGAAATCAATTTCGCGCCACAAAAGTATAAGCTTGCGTTGTTTCAACATTTGCGGAATTGACGGCTTTTGCTTTTGTTTGTGACTATTTGAGAATCTGGTTCAAATGGATACTGCAGATTCATTCGAAGATGTTGGTGAAAATGACGAACAAATGAACACCGAACAAACTGATGAATTCAATGAATTTCAAGTGAACGCTGATGAAGCCATTGAAGACGAATTCAACGAAAGCGTTGTCACCAAAGTTGTGGTTCAAGAAAACGAACGACAGACCAAACTCTCCGCAGATGACAAAACGAAAAACGAATTATATCGTAACTTAGACGTGAACATTAATGACATCAGTTGAGTTATTTGTTGAAGTGTTGTATTTAAATCTCGATTTACAGAAAATTTAAGAAATTGGCGCTTAAATGTGATTCATATTAGAGGTGTTCAAGAAATGAGCTCCGAAGACGTGTTGTCTTACTTTACAGATTACATGCCAAATTCAATTGAATGGGTCAACGACATTTCATGTGAATATTCTATTCGTAATTCTAGCTTTTAATAATGTATCTTTAGGCAACGTTGTTTTTGATGACGATGACGTTGCCGCATTTGTCATGTCTGATTTGAAAACTGCAGTGGTGTACAAAGGAAAGAAGTATAGCGAAATTGAGCAGTGTGATATTGATGTGATTGATGGAGACACATTGGAAATGTCAATTCCTCCTGGTCGCTGGATGCTGGCGAAACCTCATCCGAAAGCGAAATTACTTCTTCTCAGATTTGCTAATTTAAGTGAGACATTTAATTTGTATAAGTGTAAAATGATGTGTTTACTTTGCACTGAAGGTGACAGAAAAGTTAAAGGAGCTCGCAATTTCAGTGAATATTATTTAAAACATGGTTTCACAAACGAGAACTCAGCACAAAATGACAGTAATTCAATGGTGCAAGAATTTAGACGGAAGATAAATGTTGAAACTTCGTCAACTTCCAATAAAAATAATAAAGTGATGCGAATGAGAATGAGAGCTGATGATGAAGAGGATAAAACTAAGCGAAGAACAAAAAGCGGTTTACGAATTCAGGTCTCTAACGATGGTTTAACCGATTCTCGAGACGTTAAAACAACTGAAGATAGAGTCTCTATTTGGAGTAGACTTGACGCAGAACCACAGAAAACGCTAAGTTCTACAGATGGTGGCATATTTGGCAATCGGGCTCGAAGGGGGGTTTGGAGCCGCTTGAATCAGCCTAGAACTTACGAACCAATAACTGTCACTGATCTCCGCTTGAAACTTACAGAAAGAAAAACTCGTTTTCAACGCAACACTCCTTACTGATTTGCTTAATTGAAAGAGATTGAACATAATTTCATTGTCAAAATTTCAGTTCATTAATTAAAATTCAAAGTTTACAGTGATGTGGCCAACGCGGAAATGGTATTACATCTTTTATATTGGTTACTCCAGTAATTGATTGTACATATCTATCAAAGCCAAAACCAAAACCAGAGTGCGGAACGGTGCCAAATTTTCTCAGATCCAAATACCTATTGAAAAATTACTTTAAAATGTTTAAATGGTATTTCCGTTACCAGTCAAAAGCACTTGGATTTTTCATAGTGTCGATTCTTTGTTTCAATAGATCATAGTTGTCTTCACGAACACTTCCTCCACATATTTCTCCTCCAGTTTTAGAAATCAAATCGAAACAAAGAGCCTTTTTTAAAGAATGAGACAAATAGTTAAAATGAGGTAAATCATAAATGAAAAAAAATACCTTATTTCCCTCTCGTTTCATATAAAAGGGTTTAATTTCGAATGGATAGTGTGTAATGAACACAGGAATAAACTCGAAATAGTCTAAAAGTGCTCTTTCATGTGCAGCCGATATATCTTCGCCGTACTTTATATGATTATTTTCTGTTTTGTTCAGTATGTCGAGTGCTTCTTCATACGTTAATCTTTCATTAAAAGTATTTATATTGTATAATTAAAACTTCAAAGCTTACCTTATGAACTTCATATTTAACATTTTATTCAACAAACTTTTTTCTTTTGTTAACGCATTCACTGTTTTCTGATTTTCCAAAATATGATTCAACATTGATTTAAATAAACGTTCCACATTATCCATTAAATTGTCAATGGAATCAACAAACGCTTCTTCAACTTCCAGCATTGTGAACTCAGAAACGTGACGTAAACTTTGTGAGTTTTCTGCCCGAAATGCCGGTGAGAGAGTATAAACACGCGAAAAGCCACTACAAAGTTAGGTCAGCAATAATAAATAAATAATTAAACAAACCCAAGACAAGATTCCAAATGTAACTGAGAAGATACTGTTAAATGAGTGTCCAAATTGAAGTAAGACTCTTTTTCTGAACAAAAAGGAGACTATTTCACAATTACTTAAATTAAACTGATAAATATAACGACAAACCTTTATACTGAAAACTTTTCCTGCACCTTCACAATCAGATGCTGTTATTATTGGTGTTGTTATATACATGTAATTTTCCTCTGACATTAACTTGTGAATGAATTGCGTTAACATACTTCTGAGACGCATTAACGTAGCATACTTCGGAACTCTCATTCTTAAATGTTGACTTTGCCGCAAATCGCCCCAATCAAACTTCATATATGAAATGGGAAAATCAGTACAGTCACCAATAATTAAAATACGATCGCAAAGTAATTCGACAGCCTGTTGTTTTCCAGTACTCTTTTTAATAACTCCTTCGCAATAAATCGATGATCCATAATTTACAGTTGTTTTATACCTACATATATGTAGAAAGCATTCAGCTAACCATCACGGAAATCTTAAAAATTACAATATTTCTTGTGGAATTACAATTTGTAATTGATCTGATGAAAAACCGTCGCACAAATGAACAAATAAAATGTTTTTGTGATTCGCAACACGCTGAACCCATCCCTGTAAAGAATTGTAAATGAAGAAAGTTAAAACTTATCAAACTGCGAAAACAAAAATTGTCGTACTTTAACAGCAACTCTTTCATCTTCAATTGGGTCTTTTCTTAAAGCATCGCAAACGCGCACTGTTCTCACATTTGAATTAATTTCAAGTAATTTTTCATTTACAGTAGACATTTGTTTAGTAAAGAAAACATGTCTATTGATGTTATTTTGCGTTGAATATCTTAGCAAATGCGACAAGTAACGACAACAAAGTTTTCGCGTGTAACCAAACATGCTGAACCAGAAAATTCGTCTGTTAACGGATCATGTTTTCATTATATCGTGTATTCTCGATAAATCATGTGTCACTCTTCGCTTTGTTTGATTTAAACAACGTCCCTGTTAGGAAGTAAACATTGATTCGGAAATTGAATGTGAAGTCTTTTTCGATACAAATGTCGCAGTTAAAAGATATGAACGCAGAAATTGCGTGCATCCTGTTGCAACTAGAACATCTCAAGAAAACAAATGACGTCAAAGGGAATCAGCGTCTAATTCCCAACTTATACCAAAAAATGAAAGAGTTGCAGTCACAGGTTACTTCGTCTACGGCCTCAGTTCCCAGTATTCCTGCGCTTTATTCCACTAATAGGTAACACTTTACTTTCTTTTCTTAAATTTGTAGCTTATTATAAATGTTGCTGTCAAACAAGACAATTTAGAAAACGGTGATATTTTCACCGTCGTATATTTCATGCAACTCGACATTCAATTAATTCGTTTACAATTAAAGACCAAACAAGTAAATGTGACAAAAAAAGTATTCATTAGCGATCGTGTTTTTGTCAACGAGTTCTTTGTTTATCTTATTGTCTATGTTGTGAGGTAAACTTTTCGTTTAATAATTTTGGTGAAATTACACTTATTTTGAATAGGAAAAGTAATTCCTCATTTACCCTTCTATTAAAATTGAATTGTAAAAAATATTATGATATACCTGAACTTTCTCAACTCGAAAACTTCCCCTAATCAAAATACTTTAGTTTTGAATTAAATTTATAATTGGAATGTAAATTTAGCTGTTTTGTCAGTAAATGAAAACATTGTTTTGTGCAGCATATGTTGTGCAACATAATCTTTACTCAGGGTTGGAAAAATTACAAAAGTCACATTGTGATTTCTATCGGACAGTCGGACAGCTTAAACAAGCAACCTGAACGTAAAGAATACCATTATTTCGCATGTGGTAAATAATCTATTCTTTAAAAAAATAACTTCATATAATAACTCATCAAACTTTTTAACAACTTTTTCTTCTTTAATGAGTTCTTAGTTGGCAGTTGTCAAAAGAGGATATACACTGAATTATTACAACTGCTACAAAATATATTTTAATTTTTGTAATTCACGTATTTTATGTCAATCCCAACCCTGGTTGTACTAAGCTTGTACAGTGTGAAATTTTACTAAATGCATTGTTTCTTAGACTCCAAAGGTCTCAGTCTCTAATTGTTGTTGGAAGCAAAAGTGGCGAAAGTCTTGACGTTAAACACTTGACTGATGAAGTATGTCGTAATGATTTAAAATTTAAACTTTTAATCTTGCGAATCATAGTTGCGGAAAACCAAGGAAAAGCTTCAAAAGCCTTGTGAAATGTGTAAAAACTACGAAGTACAGTTGCAATCTGTAGAAAATACTGCTACCCAGCTTAGAAAGCAAATTTCCATCAAAGAGAGTACAATAAAAGAATGTAAAGATGAATTGAAAAAGGAACACTCTCTTAAAGTTGAGTTGGAAGATAAGTTCATCAAAGAAGCAAAAGAAACCGATAAGAAGATCGAAGAAGTAGAAAAACGTTTAATGCAAAGTAACAAAGATTTAAACGAAATACAAAGTAAGTAATTGACGGATTTCAATTGAATATAAAATATCTTTTATGAAGGTTTATTCACAATTTACTATAACGAAGCAAATGAGAAAATTGCGTCTGTCACAGCTTTAAACGAAAAGTTGCAAAATGAACTGAGAAATGTCATTTCCGAAAATGAAGCGCTGTTGGGACGACATATCATGAAGAGCCAAGAAATGCAATCTGAAATAATCAATCTTCCACAAGATTTAAACGAAATGCAATTCTATTGCCTGAAGCTCAGAGAAGATTTAATAACTGCACTAACAATGAAAGAAAGGAATGAAGAAACTTACCGCAGTGAAATTTTGTTTCTTAGAGGTTTGTTACGATTGCTGGGGTTATTAATTGATTGAGTTATCTTACTTTCAATGTTTAGATCAGAATACAGCTGAACAACAGGCAAAGGAAAATTTGACTGAAAACTTGGTGCGAGACAACGAACATATACGAACTCTCCATGAAAATTTAGAGAAAGATCATAAAGAGTTGAAAACTCGTTTTAGTGAACAAGAAGTTATGTTGCGACAGTGTCAGGATCGAATTGCAATGTTAATCCAAGAAAACGAACAGCAAATAACAACATTACAGTGGCAAGTTGGTGATCTTATGGCAGAAAAGGTATGTTTTTTGTCTCTCTCAAATTCATAATTTGAATTTTTCATTTCTTTCAATTTTATCGTAATTATTTTTTCATATATAAATGTTTTTTAGACTAAATATGAAGAAGAGAATGTGAATCTGAGGAGTAAAGTACAAAGTTTACAAGTGGAATTAGATAACAGTGAAGCTGTGCAACGAGACTTTGTGAAACTTTCTCAATCTCTACAAGTTTGTAAATTTGTTTTAAACAGTAACTAAACCTTTTTAAAATCTAGATTCAGTTAGAGAAAATTCGGCAGGCAGATGTCGAAGTAAGGTGGCAACATGAAGATGATGTAAAGGATTGCAATCAATGTAAAAAAATATTTCATTCCAAGAAAGAGAAGGTAACTACTATAATTAAAGGTTTTTAGCTGTTGTTCAGTTCTCCTAAATTTGACACACTAAACTTCAGTTTTGGATACATCGAAGTAATGTTTAATTTCTTAGTCGCATTGTTCACATTGCGGGAAAATATTCTGTCATGAGTGCAACAATAAATTAATCCAAGGAGGACCAAATAGAAGAAATTTTAAAGTGTGTAGCGTTTGTCATACACTTTTGGATCGAGAAACAGCTCCATATTTTAGCAATGAACCTCCTCAGAGCCCAACGTAGCATCATCTTTCTAATGAAGAATGAAAGCGGACAACGAGACTCAACCACGAACTATTTGGTTAAGGTTACATCTCTAGTCAACGGCTCCCGAAATCTGACT
>NCKV01001232.1:0-11035 GCA_003675905.2 Leptotrombidium deliense
CAAGTATCGTTTACAGTGAGCGTGTATTTCGGTGTAGTAGTCGCATCCAACGAGAGACGTGCGCCGGAATGCGTTCCGATTACCGACAGATAAGTGTTATTTGGCGCACCGTTCTGTTAATTGCTCTCAAAATCCATATTTATCCATAAATGCAACTATAAGTGCAGCAAACGTCGTCGTGCATTCGTCAAAAGCGTAATTAAGCAATTTTGTGTCAAGTTAAATGAGACAGAAATGCAGTGATCGGAAGTGTGTCCAGCAGTCGATAAGCAGTAGTTGAGTTGGAGTGCAGTTTGCAGTGGACAACGAACATGTCACAGAAAAGCGCAGTGTGCGTGCGTTTAAAACTATTTCTCAAGAAAGTTACGGGGTTATAAAACAATAAAATAGGAGAAATCTGTGAGCCTTAAAACGCTAGGCCCCGAGGGCCACACACAACGCGAATCGTCGACATATTTTTTGCTTGCAGAGACAAAAGCGAAGCATATCCTTCTTAAAAGTGAGCTTATTTTTTGCTGCCTTTTCGGAAATGAATTCTATGAACTTTTTCACAATGTTTGTTATACACGAAGAATAAGGCCATAAATTGTTTTTAGGGATTATTTGTGGCTCGAAACGCAATGGATACTCGCGGCCAGAATTGATATTGATATCTGTACACAGAGTAATACCAGAAAATGGTTTCGGGTGAAACTCTTACAATTTACAGCGACACCGACGCGCAAAGTGCGCCTAGTGTAGAAGTGCTCGTACTGCGTCTAGTGCCAGTTATACGAGCTGAGGCGAGCAGCGATTGTAGAGCACTTCGTGTGTGTCACCGATGACGAGCACAGAGAATATTATTTATGGACACATGTGTGGCTGCAGCGGATAACAGCCAGAAAAGCAGTAATATTTTTGCGTCCGGGCTCAGTATACGAAATCCCGTCATATATACATTTCTCAATTTAGCCTTTTATGGCATTTTTATAGCTGTGCGCACACAAAATCCTCATAAAATCCATGTCCATTCGGCAATAACTTAGCCAGAATGACCTGTCCACCTTTCACAATGCCGTCTCGGTCCGCGTGGCCACGAGGGTCGACGGATTAATAACTTTACTAATACTGCGACGGCCAAAATTTGCTGCGATATATGGAAGGCGGTATTCTTTCTGACACCAGCAGCAGCAGCCTTATTCCCAAAAGTAATCCTCTGATAATTTAGCCCACAGTTGCACTGTGTTGCAAAGCAAATCAAAGCATCGCTTATTTCCCAGGAGGTAAACGTTTTTAATTTTGTTAATTGAGAGCAGTCGTCGGCGAATAACGCATAACGGCATTACTTATGCAATATTTTAATAAATTAGAAGGTATTAAACTGCAAAAATGACGCTTGTCTCCGTCTCCGCTGTAACTCACTCTCACCGTTTCACTGCTTTACTGCACTTCGGATGTGTGCACATGAACGCCAATGGTGACACTCTTAGCGATGCGCTCGTCTCCAGTTTCTATCAATTCTCAGTGAATAGTTACATCGTGAAGAGGACAATCTCTCCGTTACGCTGTTTTATGTGAATATTTGCAGCAGTAACATTCGCTTCAAATCATCAGTAAAATATGAGCAAAAATAGTCTATAATATCGATGGCCATATAATACGACCATTTCTGCAGATATCGCCCTTAACATTTATAACTCTATTTTCTCTTTCAATGGCTTCAAAAACTTTTATTCCATTTTTGAGGAATTGTTATGTAATGTTGCTTATAATGTGACCATTGGAGCCTTCATCCCCGTTACATTTCAGAGAATGCATTCGAAATGCATCGAAAGAGAAGACGATGCGTTGTCCACACTAAAACCTCTCATAAAATACATTTTTCAATTTGTGTGCGGAAACGTTACTCAACGTTATATCGACTATATTTCAATCGAGATAATAAACCACCTGTCATTTGAAATCATTTTTTGTCGTCTTTTTGGCGATTTTGCGAAAAGAGACAGAAAAGAGTGGTGGACACAAAGCATTCGTCAACAAAAGATGCGAGTCATTAAACGCTGAGAACAGACATTTTTCAAATTACTTTTTCGAATTCTGTCTGTTATTAAATAACAAATTTAATATTGATTAATGAACAAGAGATTTACGAGTGTCGTAAACGAGGGTCGCGACACTCATTGTTATGTAAAGATGCGAGCGGTCGGACAACGCTCGGATAATAATCTGCCGTCTGTTCGTAACTGCACCACCATTACTGCGGAACACATCCAAATATTTAACCCCAGAAATGATCAATTTACGTTTAACTGGCATTCAAAGCCGTGCACTCTAAACTGCGATTTAAATCTCAGCGAAACAGGAACGACAACAGAAATGCAAATGCGGATTTCTTTCAGTCGCATTTCACGCGAACGCTCTTTAATACGACAAATATTTATAACGTTACACAATGAATGAGATGAGAATTGATACTATTTTTATGCTTTTTATAATAATTCTAAAAATATAACTTTGAATGAGAAACAGTTTATAATGCATTCGAGATTCACAAAGCGCTTCGGAGGTGTCAACAGACTAGTTGTTTAATCATTGTAATAGTGAGTGTCGATTACGTTTTCTCTCAGAATCAATGTGTTGTTGAATCGACACGCAAACGGATGGAAATGAATATGAATCTCGAAGCATTATTCAATTTGCGTCCCCGAATGTGCGTGATCAATGTCAGTGCTGTGAATGCATTCACACAAATATGACAAACATACACATTTCGCTTGAATCATAATTGAATAAAGAATAAGCAAGTGCCGACTAATGCCAACAAGCAAAGCATTAGGACATTACGCGTTTCGTGCGCACACTGTGTTTCAAAGAACTGATAACGCGAAAAGAACAGCAACGAAGACTAACAAGTATTGTACTCTAAGTGTTGACATTTTATTTTTAGATTTTGCAAAAGGCTTTAAACGCTGAAAGAAGTAACAAAGTATCAGTAAATCGAAAGCAAGCATCGAATGTACAAATAGCGAATAAACCTTTAGGGACGACGTGTGAAACCACCGTTTTTCAAATATCGATAAAAAAGGCGAAAATAAATACGGACGCAAACTGCAAACACAGATTTACGAGTCAGTTAAACCATCACAACAACGTCTTTAAAAATTTAAATTTGCCTTCGAGTGTTCATCAATAATCGAAAGTGGAGACATTTCGTCAATAACCCAACTACACAATGGTTCACTGGTAACAAATCGCTTGTTTCGTCGTTGCTGTTTTGGTTGCCGGAGTCGAACGAAAAAAAGAGGCAAAACGCCAAAAATACACATGAAAATTGCCTTCAATACAGAGACACAATAATTGAAATAAAAAGTTTTGCGAATATTTTTATATCACACTCACAGCGAACGATTGAATTGATTGACTTTCGCGTAATTTAAGACTTGAAAGTGAGAAAAAAGTGTCACATTTGTTGCTATTATTGTCGATTGTACATCGAAAGAAGAACTTTAAATGCAATCGCACACTAAGATTTCTTTTAATCACAGTTGGCGTGTTTGTTGAGTGAAATGTTTGTCGAATTCAATTGAAAAGCGAACAGTAATTATTTAACAAATTTAAAGGCACTTTAATAATGAGGAACAATTGATTTTCAATGAAACATGCAATGAGAGCCGCAAAGGAACCGCTCATCACTTGAAAAAAGAAGCACAAGAAGCAGACATTAATTCTTCGCGTTCAATTTTCAGCGCAAAATATGCACTGAAAGAGATCGATGTAAAATTGATTAATAATTAGAGAACGAAAGCATATATCGGACGCACTAAAATTATTAGTCGAGTCTGTTTGTGCAAAGTGAGCAAACAGCAAATAATAACCGATATGAAAGTGAGTGCGTTCGAATGTTGATCGAGAAAAGATGCGGAGATGAGTGCGATGAGCACTCGGCAGTCATAATGTAAGCTAAGCTTGTAACACATCGCTTTCGAGGAGATCGCTGATTCGCATTCAAAGCAAACAATATTCGCTTGTTTTGCAATATAATATCGGTCACTGGTTTCGATACGGAACACAACCAGAACACATGGAATACTGCCGTAGGATTAAAATATGCGCTCATAATCTCGGCTGAGGGCAGTGACGGTAATACTGGTTCAGTAAACAGCTCGTCTTTCGGAGCACCGAAAGTGAAACGGCGTTCAGTGGATGCAATGCATTTTCGTTCGCAATAATCTCAATTATTTCTTTCTTTCACTGCTCGCAAATAAAGTACGTTTTTTGAGTGCGACTAAGGGTCGACTTTTTCTGGAAACATTTTTTGTGCGCAGATTATAAATAGAATTATAATGGCTTTTATATGGAAGTAGAATATTGTTTCTTGTTTATGGACACAATTGGCTTTTTACGCGAGTTATTCGACTGCAAAGACTTACAACTTGATTTGTCTGTGCGCAAAGTAACCGAAAAAGAAAATCAAATGAAGGCTCGGCTATAATCTGTGTTCTGGTCGCAACCATCTGTTCGCGGCGTTCGAACAGTTCGCAACCGATGGTCGCACATTCGGGGCCACAGAGAAGCACACCTTCACTAAAAGCTTTCAAATCGCAGCTTACACACACAACACACAGATTGCTGTCGATTTTAAAGCTCGTTTTTCAAAATCATTAAAGCTGAAAATTTGAAACATTTCAACTTTTAACGGATGGGTTTCACCCTCAATAAAATATAATTCGTTTCTCGTTTCAGAACAGAAGCAGTGCGCGTTTACTGCAAACAGTGCAGTCACTGCTCAACTCAACAATAATATTGCAAAATGCAGCCGAGAAATGAATGCGCAACAAAGGGCCAGCCATTGTCTGTGGATTATTATTTGATCGCTAATTCTAGCCGCGAAACGTTCTATTTGCGTATTCTGGTGTCTGATGAGTGCGCGTTCAGAGCAACGAGTATTTCTGGTGTCTCGTTTGTGGGCAACAAAACACGCATTTTTGAGAAGCACTGAAAACAAACGAGAAGATGAGGCAAACGAACAGCAAACTCTTTTGCGTCTTCGCTCTTCCTTTTCACTCTTCTTTCAAATAAAAGCGAGAAATGTTTTCACAGACAAAAGACAAGAAAAGTGCTTTTAAATCAAAGAGAAAGTTAATGTAAAATATGTTAACACTCGACGAGCAGAGAACAGATATAAATGATGCTGTCACTCGAGTTATAAAAAAGTGCAATTATTGAAAAGTGACCCTCGCAGTAATCACTGAGATGCACTCTACAAATGTTCGCTTATTGTTTGCAGTTCACTCTTTATTCTCGCGATCGTTTGCAGTGAAAGGTAAGCAAGCAAACATTTCATCTCATCTTTTGTTTTTCGAGGAATTAATCGTTGATTGCTCTCCGATTGATGCTTACACTGAGAGCAAGTATCGATGCATGCACTGGTTGCGAACAACGCTTTAATAGCGGTAAAGCATTTGGGGTACAGTGTGTCTGTTATCGAGGCAGATTTGAAGAGGTTTCTATGCGAGCTGTCAACGTGTCAACGAACAGAGGACCGGCGAACGAACGCGCGTCGACTTTTAAGTTTTCAAACATCACATCAATGAAGTTAACTGATTTCGGAAAGTAAGAAGCCTGTCAAACCTCAAAAATGGGCTGAATTTAGAAGGCAAATAGAGTCGACGAATATAACGCCGTTTTTTGTTCACTTCTTGTACGACACAACAATTGATGCCTTTTATTGAGCGCTGCTCTCATCCAAAACTCGCAAAACTCGAATGCAAACCAAGATTCGTTTTGTTAAGCATGCGTTCACTTCAAGCTTCACAACAGTCGCTTCGAACAGTGTTTCACAGTTTTACACATTTTTTACCCTTTTTTACCGTTTTTTTATGTTTTCCAGAAGCAAAGCGACTGCATTCTATTTTCTTTTCTCACTCATTCACATCGACTGTAAATTACATTTTTTCGATTCAAATTTGTTTTTACTTTTTGTACATGATTCGCCAGTGTCACTGCAGCCTCATTAATTAAATACTGTAAATTACAAATGCATTAATTGCTGTGTGATGCGTAAAAAGCTGTGAACGAAAGTGCAAGTCTTCGTAATTGAGTCGCACGTAAAAAGAGTTTTGGCGAAACGAAAGCAATCGCTGCAAAGCAGTGCTGCAATGCAATGCTGCACGCACATCTCGAATCGAATCAAACGAAATGAATGCAATGCTCCAATCTGCAGTGGCAACGAACGCTTCAACATCACAACAATACTCATTAAAGCGCACTCATAATTGCTTTGTTAAGTGTGCAAACATTCACTGGAAATATGTTCAAAAAACACACCTTTTCAAAGGTAATGAAACAATTGATGGTCAAATTAACGAAGCGTTGTTCACTAATTCAAAAAGGAAGGTGTTTACTGACTTGTGAGTATCTAAAGACAATTGTTTTGTCGAGCTTCACCTGTGCTTCACTTTCAGAAATGAAATGGTTACACTTTTCTGAGATTAGCTTTTAATGAGTTTCCACAATTTGATTACATTAAACATTAAATGTAACAATGATCGAAGCTAGTGATTGCGTTTCTAAACACTAGTAAACATCGCAGAAGATCACTGGTTCCATACGAACAGTTCCAACACGAAACGTGTGACTGATACAGGAAACCATAATCGGAGCCAAAATGGTAACCGTCTGTCGGTGATTTACGCATTGAAACAGGCATCGAATGGCGTTTATGAGAAAGGATATCGAAAGTGCTGTTCATGCAACCAATAACTAGCTAATGTTCTAATGTTTTAAACCGTTTTATGCTTTTCTCGCGAATTATGCGTAACTAATGACTGACACTTTGCACACTCGAAATTCGAAGCCAGCAAACCTTTCGTTCAATAACTGCGGACGTGAATTGTAGTTAGGCGGTCTACGCATTCGAGTACAATTACGAGCGGCCGCTTGCAACGAGTACAAACTGTAAATGTTTATTTTTTCTATTTTTTGTCGGCGACGACAATGTTTCCAGAATTGAAACGCATTCGTTTGCGCTGCAGTCTACAAAGAGACTATTAAACGGAGATTACAACACGAGACTCTGTTTCGTCGGAACATCTGTCGTCGATACTCGTCGTACGTGTCGTTTGTGTATCTCTATCGTGTATTCACCAAATTTATTAACAATGACGACAGCTGACAATCAATCGCTTCTCTGGGCGCGCGGGACATGGACAGTAACGCGTCGTGCGTGTGTTGCACACGTCTTCGAGTCGATTATCGATCGCAGCAGCCAAACACGGCGACGCACCGAAATTCATATTTGTGCGAAATATGCCTGCGAACTGCGATGCGGGAGGCCGACGATAATAGATAATAAAGAAGCGTGTAATAACTGTGCATTAAACGTCTCAATTTGAAATAAATTAGCGTCATATTTACAGTCGTGTCACTTGTCGGATATAAATGGGAATCGAGCAATTATGACAGTTATGAGAGCGCATCTCTTTTTACAGTTCACATGTTTCGCAGCGAGAGCAGTACATATGTTATTCGTTGTGGGAGTGAAATGAATGTACGAAATGTATCAAAATATTACTGTTTGTCGGTTCGCAGTGAGAGTTAAGCAGCAAAAGCAGTGATGTGATCGGGAGGTATGCGACGTTCGCATCCATAAACTATTTTCGCTCTTTATTAAAACAGCAGTTCTTAGATTACTGCTATAAATGAATGATAAAGTAAGTCGCTATTATTGCTAAATATTATGTCAGCTCAGCGAACGCCGGAATCGTTGACATTACATAACTATGTCATAGTAACATAAATTGCTTTGTACATGGCAGCCTCCTCTTTATACGCACCATATTAAAGCTTCTATCGATTTAATGCTTCAAAAACGTTAAGAAGAGACAAACTGCTTTTTAGACAGAAATTAATTATCAAAGCACTCTTTAACATTTCGTGCCAAGTTGCGACTACAAAAAAATAGCATCAAAGCATCATATCATTTTTTGAAAAACGAGCGAAAGGCGAGCACTGCTCATCCACGGTACACAAACAACGAGAATTTAAGCCAAACATTTTTATTTTCTATAACAAAACGCGATCTCATAAAACTTTAAAAAGACTTATTTTTCAGTAAATCTTTAAATCCAAAAAAGAAATCACTGAATTTTATGGCTTTTGGTTTCTCGACGAATATATATACTCTTCAAAACTTCAAATTGAATATTGCCGTAAAAGAAGGGCAACATTTTCGTCTCTCATATTTCGTTTTAATCGAACTGATGCAACGGCAAACAGTCGAGAAATGCGATATCGATGCCGATCGAGCACTGATCGCAGCGTTACGTACGCAAACAGTTAAGTCAGTGAATACACAGAATGCTGTTCATCATACATTATGTGTATCGTAATAATGCGTATTACTCTATCAATGATGACGACAAACACTGCATTTATACAGTTTCACAAATTTCACGGACCATAAACTCGTGTTATTATTTGCAGACTGTCAGTCATACTCTGTCGTTGTATTCACTGATTGCGTGCACACAGAAAGAAACGTTTCGTATTCGTTATTCGAGTGAACACAAAATAAATGAGTCCAATTGAATTTGGTTTGAAACAAGAAGAGACTGCTTGTTTAACGGTTTCACTTTGTTTTCAATTTAATTTGAAATATGTTTTAGAAGCACATCGCCGCGATTGCCACGATTGTGGTCACAAGTGTCTGAATGGGTGCATTCATTGAACAACAAACGTGGATCGGACTGTTGAACAGTCCTTCAGGCCAACTTCAATGAAAAGAGCCTTAAAAAGACTGCGAAAAGAGCAACAAAACGTGCGGATAAAAGAGAGTTTGAGAGGCTCGGAGTCAACATGCATAATTCTATTTCGAGTAACATAATCATAATTCCATACATATACGCATAACACGGAAAACATGGCGTAATCGGATAAATTGGGTTTCATGCGAAAAGGGGAACATCTTTTGGATGAGGAGGGATCAAATGGACAGAAATCGAGTTTTGTTTCCAGGGTAAAGCATCGCAAACGTTTTTTGAATTGAAAATCGGGCTGAAAGCGTCTCAGTGTTGGCAGTAGTGTTCGCTGACTGCTGGTTCACTGGAGGCGAAGTTGGCTGCCGTCGCGGCACAGCTCAACATTCGCGGTGCGGACAGCGACCAGTGCTCGACTTGTGAATTGCCAATTTCAAAAGAGAAGCAATGCTTTCCGCGAACTGCGCTCCGAAATCAATAAATCAGTTTTGCTTCGAAAGCGAACAAAACAAGTAACAATTCATTGCTTAAACAAGAATGTTCACTTCATTTGAACACTGCTTTTTATTCAAAGTGTAACCATTCGGGCGCTACTCGTCGGAGCATCGCTCCGAGTAACCGTGAAAAATGCGTTCATATCCACTGCACGCCGACAGCAGTCTCACTGATGCCGTAATAGCAGCATTTTTGTGTCCATTGGTCAACTGAGCACTGACAACGACACGGCGACAGGCTGCTATTAATTGTATTATTCGGCACTGCGATCACATCGGACACCAGTTATACTCGAACGCACTTAAATATGGCATTTATGTTTGCGAATAAATGCATCAGTTTCAGAGTGACGACGTAAGAAATAATACATAAGTTTGCCAGAACACAATCCGAGGAAAGTCATCGATGCAACGCAAGTCTCTCTGGTAATGAATGGTCACTGAGTTTACTAAAATTAAAGGCTATTCGTCCATAAGCATGATTGCTACATTTCATCGCAGTTTCCCTTCGCGTGCGACGGCCTCACAGCGACTCGAGAACATTGAGAAACATACAGTTTCAGCGTGTCGCGTATTTGACACCATTACTTTGTTACTTCTCTGCTCGCCGTTCGTTACTTTCTTTACTTTTGTTGCTTTTGTTTGTTTTCGTTGCTCGTTACGTTTGCTTTGTTTATTGCGCTGCACTCGTCAATTGGCAATCGAAGCGTTGTTAATATTTAAAACCAACAGCGTCAGCTTTATGATCACAATATGCATCCATCGCATCTATTCTGCGGATATATGCTTCCCTGAGTGCGATGCAGCCTCTTTCCGCATCAATAAAAGTATATCACCCAAGTTCACAGAAATTACACAAATATAGGAGGTGCGTGCAGTGAGTGGCACAGGTTCTCTGCGAGTCATACTTGAATACATTTTTCAGAAGAACACCGATTTCAAGTGTCGCCAATTGTGGTCTCTGTGTTTACTGTTCGCTGTACAAACGTTGAGATTATTATTTGTGACACAAAAAATAGTGCACTAAAAAGCGAACATATTTTTTACTCAATCGCTGTTCTTGTTTAACAAGAAATTTTTAAACTAGAAAATTGAGTAGTTTTGTGACACATTTCACTGCTTTTCGCAAACTTTTGCCATAAAAGTGATAATTACAAGAAAAAGAACTGTTTGTTTCCTGTGCGCAAAGCTTTGTTAACGTTGATTAAACCGCAACGGAGACGAGAACAGAGAACAGTCCGTGGCTGCATGTGTCGACCGACAGTCTCGGTGCAGTGCACAATGCAGCAGTGGCACCTGTCATGTCGCGAATAAATCCCGAAAGCTATTCGATAACCTCTGTGAAACGAGTCAAATACCAAGAAGCAAATGACTGCATCTCGGTGGTCCTTTAATCTGCATCTCGGCGCTAACAAACCTTAACATTCAATGTTCGTTCAACGCACGTTTGCAATCGCCGCACTCTTCACTGAATTCATTAAATTCACTAAAAATTCATTTTTTCGTTTGTTTTGCTGCCGACAAATAAACGTGAACGACGCTTCGATGTGCGCTCACCACTTGTCACACTTTATTCTATCAATAATTAAGCAATTGTGACTTCAAAGCTCGTCATATTCGCAGCAATACACAATTCGCAGGCATTTATAGGTGAGACGCTTGACTTATGAAAATTCATAACCGAGACGCAAAAGCGGTGCAGGTTTGTGATAGGAGCTGATTGTTGACAGGTAACACTGCCCTCCCTGCGACCGCTGGCAGCTCATTTACCATTAAATATGATTGGTGAGCCTTTCATAAGCGGCC
>NCKV01001233.1:0-11027 GCA_003675905.2 Leptotrombidium deliense
AAAATTAGACATTTTTCATTAATTTTTATGTCCAACATTGTACATTTATCCTTATTTTCATCAAACTGTATTTCAATATAAAAAAATACGTCATTTATTTGTTAATTATTATTTCGATTGCAATCAAAACTTAATTAACAACAACAATAATAATAAACACTTTTTTATACGACTTAATAATAATCAATTTAGAAAATCATTCATCATGATCATTGCTCGTCATGAGATGTTTGTTCATGTATTGTAAAAAAGCAGCTGAAATTAATAATTCACGGTTTGTTAAAATGTAAATTTATTACACATGTTTACTATGTTACATTATTTTAGTTTTGCACAAAAAAGTGAAAATTGTTTTTAAATAAACAATAAAGTAGAAAATGATCGTCATGGTTTTGTTCGTGCTTATCGGTTTTGGAAATAAACGGCCGAAAAAGAAATAACTTTTTTAACGCAATTTTTCGACAGTAAATTACGCAAGAAAAGGTAATAAATGTTTATTGAGGCTATATAACTAGCTGATAGCTGTTGTACTGTATGAATGCAAAAAAACACAGTGAACCGAAATTCTTTCAGCCTGTCACACACGCACAACGTAACTATGTATACATACACTATGTTCTTACTATGTAACGTTATGCCTCAAGTCAGTCGGTTGCACAAAAAATGTGATATTCTTTAATATCTACACAGAAACAGGCACAACAGACACTGACTGCTAGCTTGATTACAACTACATGCATCCAACATCCGTTTTTTGATTATAAAAATTCTTCGAATAAATATCTCGAGTTTTTTCGGCGAATATTACTTTTTTGCATCCAAGTGTGTGTTTGATAACAAAGTAAACTTTTTTTAGCATGTACACACCTTTTCATTCAATCGCTTTTTCTCAATAATCAGTCATCGATGAAAGCGAATAATGAAAAAGTTCTGAAATGTGATCTGCAATTTGTCGCATCGGTTTTATATTTCAAGTCATATATTAAAACACGTTCATAATGTTGTTTGTTGAAGTCTGCTGTTTTTAAAGCAAAAGCAATGAAAATATATAATATATATACTAATTCGCCTTGAGGCGACAGCGTTGTTAAGATAAATGCGTTTGATTACCGAAAACGATGCGAATTGTATATACGCTTTACTTTTTTATATTTTCGCGAAAGCGGACCAGACTGTCGAAGAAGAAGAAGCAGATATCATTTTCATATTGCTTATATATTATACTTTTAGCACATAACGTTCAGATCGCTAAAAAAGATTGCATTTTGAAAATGGCAACACAAAAAATATGAGTTTTATATTTTCCTGCTGCCGTTCACTTCCTGAAGCGAATCGCAATTTCTCGCTTCTTATCATCATACACAGGCAAACATTTCATTTTCACTAAAAAATTGGTAATCTTTTTATTAATTAAGAAACTTAATTACTTTTCGCTGATTATAATCATTTCATTGAATTTCACATCGAAATGAAAAATTCGCCAAACTCGACAATCGAATCGAATTGTTGGTCGCGAAAAGTTCTTATCATTGAATTACAGTCGAAAGTATGAAAAAAGCAAATGAATGGCGAACTTATGATTGCGTATGTTGATATGAAAGTTTAATAAAGATTATTCATTTACTTTTTGCGCAAAAAAGCGAACTTCACTGGTTTATGTATATAACTGATTATATAAATGTACATGTACACAAAACTGATGTGCATGTGATTTGAATGAATGGTGTGATTGTTGAATTGTGCACACAATTGGTTACCGATTATGGAAAAAGTTTTTTTACTTCTTTTTATGAGATATTTTGAAAATATCTTTTTGCGAACAAAATGAAATGATATCGTGTTTACTGCATGCTTCTTCTCGCCAATGTGAATCAGTTAACAATGCGAATGTTTCGACTTTGAAGTGCTCTCCGAGAGGTATTCATATCGATTAAACTTTTATCAGTGAAAATTGCTTCGCCTTTTCATTCGTTCATATTGATTATTGGATATTGTAATAAAATAAGTTTATACACTATTTTAACTGAATAAGGTTCCTCTTCACGTGAACATCATCGATGAATGTTTAGAATTCATTGCATTGCGTTTGCAATTAGTACGAATTCTAAAATGTGACACTTTTTTAAGTAAGACAAGATTATTATTAAAAGTTATGTTTTAAGACACTTTACTTCTTAGAAAATAAAAATGAATGATTGCTATCGAAGTGTTGCGAGCTAAGTTGCTCGCTTGCAACGTAATGTGATACGCAACATGATGGATCAGCGTTTTAAACTTGCTCACTTGATTGCATCGCTTTTTAATTTATTTCAAAAAAAGCGTAATCTATTTTCAGCCTTTGAGACAAAAATATTGTTTCAATTCTCAATTTAATCAGTTCTGCAAAACTTTTTTTATATTAAACTTTAATCATTTCATTTCCGAGAATTATTTCATGACGTTTTATAAAATCTTGTATTTTTTCAAATAACAAATAAAAAACCGTAAAAAACACTTCAAAGTTAAGCTTTCAAATATCATTCATCAACAAAACAACATTCGATAAGCAATTGCAATGTGATACGAATGCAATTTAATGCTTTTTAGTATGTTAATTTGATCAGTTTAATCAAACAATCAATTGATTTATGTTCGCATGAAAGTAAGTATTAAGAAATTAATATATTTTCACATTTATTTGCATTTTCTTATTTTGTTATTACATTCACGTGTATTTTGAAAAAGTTGGGTTTTTTGCTTTTTCGATAATAAAAGTTGATAAAATAACAACAAATATCAAACTGTGTGTTTATACTAATTTTTTGTATGTCAAAGTTTGTCGTCGAATCGAAAATGAGTGCAAAGGATGTAAACGCAGCAGCTTACATGTTACATGTTTAATATCAAAAAAGTAGTTGTATGTATGTTTCATATTACTGTTTCTGTTGCTTGTTGCTTGCTTTTGTTGTTTTCTTTCGTTGTTTGACAATAATTTGTCGCGAAAACGGAAAATGAAATGCGAGCAACAAAAAATTGACAAACAAAAAGTTGATAAGAAGTTGTACTTTTTGCGCCAAGATTTTCGTCGCTTTTTTAATTCATTCCGTACGCGCAAAAAGTGCGACATGCTGAGATTACAACACACACACACAAATCACGGCATTTGATGATATTTGCTTTTTTAGAACAGATTTCACTTGAAATTCATTGAAATCGCAGCAACTTCTCTTCTCGTTCGTGTGGTGAGCGTCGTTCTCATTTGCAGGCATTTCCTTTGTGCGCTGCAAGATAGACTTTCGCTTTCCTTCTCTTTTAACCAGAAAAGAGAATCACACTTTTTTATCTTTACTCAGAATAAACGCATAATATTAGACATTTCGAACGGTTTTTTCTGTCTCATTTTGTGTCGCACAAAAGCGGAGATTTCAAAACCAATACGAATGCGAATGCGAAACGAATGTCGTTTGTTGCACTTGTAAACATGCATTTAACAAGTCTCTACAAATACACACACACGCACGCATTTATATGTATTATTAATTGCTTGTTAAGTGCTAATTACAATTCAATGTATTCATTATAATTAATATGCGTTGAAAGAGTAACATTATTTATAAATAGCAAAGCTAATAATTAACAAACAGCAGAAGTATTTAACAACGTAAAGATGCACGTTTTGCACGCGACAATCATTCGAACAAAAAAGTGTTCAAACATTCTGCGGTTTTCTTAAGATGAACTCTTACGTGTATTTCATATTCCTTACGATTGCGAATACTTTACTGGACACAGTTTATGGTCAACGATATGAAGATTCAAACACGCCGTACTATTTTGGAGGTCAACAAGCAGCACAAAAGTCGAAATCGAATAAAGTGTCAATTTGGGTTTGGTTAATAGTGGCGATCGCAGTTATTCTTATTGCGGCACTTTTGTTATACTGTTTTCTGAGATGGAAATCGAAACAAAATTCGAACAGCGTTGATAAAGACGACGAAAAAGGCGAAGAAGACACAGACGAAACAGATGACGCTTCGGCGGGAAAAAAGGTCGCCAAAAAAGCGAAAGCGAAAGCGAGAGCAAAATCGAAAAGGAAACTCGAATTCATTCCTGACAAGAAATCGTCAAAAGAAATCGTACGAAATTTAAATCCGGAGAAGAAACCATCGAAAGACAAGTCACCAATAGTGAAACCGGACAAGAAAAGATCGAAAAAGAGAACACACGAAAAGGAGAAGCAAAAGGAACGCCGAAAGCATCGAAAAGAGGCACAACAACCACAACAACGTGAGTCGTTTCTTTGTAAATTAGATGTGATTAATAAGTGTAATTGTCATTTTACAGCACCCATAAGTTCTTTTAAAGCAAAGGTAACAAAATACCAGAAAGAAGCATTTCCTGATAGAGAAGAAAATGAAGAGCCACAGCCTCCGCAACAGGAGTACAAATATTATCGTAAGTAATTGATTCTGTGGATTCTGTTTTCTAATTTCTGTTTAATTACAGCACCAACGAGTTCATATAAAGATAAGGTCTTCAAATATCAGCAATACGCATTTCCAGCAGACGAAGACACAATTCAGAAACAGGCGAACGACATCCAAAAATCAAGGGAAATTTTGAAAGCGAGAAGTAAATCACAAAAGGACGAAGAAGTTAGAGCTCCTCGCAGTACAATGTCGGAAAAGGTTAGACGAGAAACCGAAAAACAACGGGAAGTGCGACAACAAATTAAGAAACGCAAACAAGAGCCGTAACATTTGCAAATTATTTAATAAACTTTTACGTCACTTAAGATCACTTTTTAAGCGCCTGTGTTTAACTTTTCAGCGACGTGTTGGACGAGCGATTCCATATCTTTCGCACGTTTCTTGCCGACAGCTATGTTCTCTTCGTGATTCGCTTCTTCCTTTGAATCCCAATCAGAAACGCATTTGTTTGTAATCAAAGAGATGCCGATCACTTTTATGTTACAATGTCTAGCGTAGATAACTTCGTGAACAGTACTCATTCCGACCGCATCAGCTCCCATAACGTGTAATGCTCGAATTTCGGCGACTGTTTCGAACGACGGTCCACCGAGCATACAATAGACGCCTTCGCGTACGAAACTGGTTAACTTTAGGTCAGCTACACAACCTTTAACCATTTTGATTAATTCCGGATTGTAAGCTCGATTGATCGCCGGAAATCTGGTTCCCCACTGGTCTTCGTTTTTGCCGCGCAAAGGATTGTTGCCTGCGAAGCCTGGAATATTTATGTGATCCTTGATAATCATCAGATCGCCGACGTTAAACGACGGATTTATTGCACCAGCGGCATTGGTTACAATAAGTGTATTTATTCCGAGTAATTTCATTACGCGGACCGGCATCGCGCACAACCACAACGGATAGCCTTCATAATTGTGAAATCGACCTTTCATACAAACGGTTGGCATTCCTTTCAAGTTTCCGATCACTAAACATCCGCTGTGTCCAACAACTGTGAAAACAACAAACAATCAATCAAAACTTTTTTACAGAACACAATAATCATAATCTAAACACTATCAGTTTTGCAGTTCGTTTCATTTACAATTCTTTCAGTGTGTGTAAATGTTTGTACTGTTCTGAACTGTTCTGTGTAAACACAACGATTTATCGGCAAAATATGCCGTCGTTCTCATGTGTTTCAAATTTCAATGTTTCAAATGTAATACAAAAATTACAATATTAAGGTCATCTTAAGTTTTGAAGCGTTTTTTGTTTGTTAAAGTACATATTAAGAATGATGAAGTAACCAGGAGCATACGTGATTTTCACATGCTTTGCTTTTTAAAGTCAACGGTTTTCGCAAATCAAATTGCAATTGTATTTATTTGCAAAATTCGCGATTTCATTGTTTCACTGTTGAATCGTTTATAATACTGAAATTATTCAAAATTCGCATTATTGGAGAAATATTTGATTGATTGATTATGATTATGTAAACAAGTGACATACATTTTACATAACTTAAATGGTAAGTATTCGTGCATCGCATTACCTGTACTCTTTGGAAAATTTGGTATACTTTCGTACGGAAACACATCACTTTTATCGAGTTGTTCGGCAATTCCTCCTAAACCAGAACCGCAAATAATTCCCAACTTTGGACGATGCTTCGTTCGGTCCAATATGTATTTTGCGATCGCTTCGATTGTTTTGTAGTCGAATCTAAAATAAGAAAATAAAGTTTATGACAAAAGCAAAGAAATATTGTTATTTGCACGCATTTCGCTTATTACCCGTTAAGGCTGCTGTCGAATGAATTGTTCATTTTTGTATAAATCACAAATAGTCACAAGAACAAAGACAAAGTGAAGACCTACAGACCCGAAGTCTGCTTTTATAAAAGAGTAAGAAGCACTTCAAATGAGTGAAACAATAATTTCGCTGCAAACGTTTTATTTTCGAAAATGGTTATTGTTTTATGTATTTCATATTTTTCGCATCGAACTCTTGTTTTATTAACCTTAAAAGTTACTGTAATCGCATTCTTCAGCGCAGATAGTTACGTAAGAGACTATACATGGACATAGTAAATGAATTTCTCATATATACACATACGACAATAAATTTAATCTTCAACCGTTTATTGTGGCAACTGTTAATTAATTAGTGAATTGCTTGTAAAGCAATACAAACTTGGAAATTTTCCTGTCGTAAACAAATGTGACAAAGATCATCGATAAACGTTTGAAATGTGTTTTTGCTTACTTTGGTCTTTTCGTTGACCGGAATTGCAAAATTGTTTATTTCCAGATTCAAATTTAATTCAAAACATTCGTTAGTTCGTTGCCAGATGAACTGAAATTTAAAAATTCAAGTTTGTTTGAAATGAATCAATAAATTTGATAAGATACGCGAATTGAATTAACGTTTTCAATACAAACTTTGACTGAAAAAAGTTGCTTTTGATCAGTTTGACGATCAACAGGAAATCGATAAATTAAAGAGATAACGGTTCACTTCTGTGAACATTTCACGAATTTATCTCTCTCTGCGAATGAAATGAAATAACAAACTTTCTGATTGCTCTTATCGAATGGCGCGATTGAAATGATGATTCAACGTCTGTGAAAGGCTTGTGTTCGCAATGCTTGCCAGGAAATGTGATCAAATCGATGACAAAATCTCCAACGCACGTCCGACATTCATCCGTAATACGTAATTATAATTAATCGTTAAAAAATATCAATATTAAACATTTGAAAAACGAAAACGCTTTCCATCCGTTGATTGCATTATCAAAATGAATGCATTCACTGCCAGCAACGACTAAATCGAAGGCAACAAAGCAATAGACTGTATTTCACGATCAAAACGATGAATTTGCCATAATTAATTCACAATTTGTTCAATTTATTCGATGCGTTGTAAAATTGCTTGAAACGGAACAATTTAGTGAAATTAATTTAATTGCAATGCAACGACGAAAACAGCGAAGCGCCGCAAGCAAGCTCTACGCCACAGGACCAGAATTGAAGCCGTCATTCTCGCTGCAACAGTCACGTCACGTTACGCCACCGGAACTCAATTTGCAGCCATTGTTTTCTTACCGCAAAGGCAACAACACATTTATTAACCATTTTAAGACTAAAAATTGAACATGTGTTCAAAAGTTTTCACATTTATTCGCCGTTCATTAACACCACTGCGAATCAAACGTGATACGCCGAATGTGACGTTGAAACGAACGTTCGACTCTAATCCGCATCCAGAAGAACACGTTACAGATTGGGGAGATGTGAGTTCAACTCGACTTGTTTAAATAGTGTGTTGTTTCTAGATTTTCTTTTTCAACAGCAAAAATCACCGTACATTGGCAATAAAATTCGCGTTGTTTTTTGGTGTGCCTTATTGGACGCCGTTTATCCTTGTTCAATACCAAATTACGAAAGGCAAGGAAAAGGTGAGAGTTCTATAAATTGGATTGTTTCAAAATATTCGTTTAAAACACAGGGAGACGGAGGTTCTGTGGAGAGTGTTGAAGATGCGACAAAAGCTGTGGAAGCTAATGTGGGTGATGTTAAAGCGGAAAAAGCTGCAGAAGCCAACGTGAGTGATGGTAAAGTGGAAAATGCTGCAAAAGAGACGAAAGTAAGAGTTCCTCGTTTATAAATGGATTATTTAAAAAATTGATTTAAATCACAGGAAGGCGCTGCAGAGAGTGTAGAAGCTGTGGGAAAAGCTCCGAAAGGAAAGAAAGCGAAAGCCGCAGCTTAACTGAAAGCTGGACACTGTTTCATAAATCGTTACTTCATTCAATGCTAATTCTCATAAAAGAGATATTAATCTTAGTTACAAAACTCCCATAAATACAGTGATTTTAGCATGTTAACATTTCACAAAATTAGGCAATGAAAATTTACAAAATTGAGGTGTGGCAAAACCAAATTTAAACGATCACAGAATGCAATCACGAGGATGATGTTGACGTTGATGTTGAGGGTTTGACTGGTGACAGCTGCTTTTCAAGTTGCAATTCTTTGTCTCTTTCTAACTCATATTCAAGTGCTTCTTTTTGCTTCTCTTCCTGCAATTTTAAAGCTCGTTTCTTCAATGCTTCACTACGTTCGGTCAATGTTCGCATTTCTCGTTTAATATTCAAAAGTTTATTGTGATAAAGATTCGCTTTCGCGATCATCGCTTCTAAATCGGCGTCTTTCATTTTGTCCTCCAATTTCGCACGTTCTTGTTGAATACTTGTGATCAGTGATAACTGGTATTGATTCATTTCTTCTAAAGACATCTTATATTCGCACAACAATTGACTTAAAACAGATGCTTCGTTCACACAAATCCGCCACTATTTATGATCGTTGCCTTAGAAACGAGTAAAGCAATCAGTTTTCAGGGACTGATTGTTGAATACAAACGCAAAAATGTGAACAGTCGAACAACAATTACTCGGGCAGTGCGTGCACACATTTAAGTGAATTCCAAACGAGCGACAGTCGAGTAATTCGAAACAGTGTTCTATTCACGAAACAGACATGTTTGATCACAAGTTTCTCGCTATTTTTAATTCGATAAGTATTGCAACGGCACAGAAAACAGTGGCAGATAGAACCATAGCTCCATCAAGAGTTGCATGGCAATGGTGGCTTTTGGCTGCAATGGCAGTATTTCTATTTTTTCTAGTACTCGTATACCTTTACTATCAATGGAGGGTGAATAAGAAGAACACATTCAATCCTGAGGAGTACGAACAAGACACAGAAGTTGGGAAAACAGTGAGTGGAAAGCGTAAAGAGAAGTCGAAAAGTAATAAAGAGAAAAAGGAACAACCGACAGCATTGTCGACCAAAGAGAAATCGACAGGCAAGAAGGAGCAAAAGCAAGAACCGTTTGCATGGCCGAAGAAAGAGAAGTCCACAAGTATTAAAGGTAAAAAGGTGGAACCGATAATTGTGGTCCATAAGAAAACAGAATTAGATCCAAAGACTGTCGAACCGTCAAAGAGGAAGAGTCGGCTTAACATTTTTACGAAAACAGATAAATCAAAGCAGTCAGAAAAGTCCGGCAAATCAGAGAAGTCTTTCGGCAGAACAGGTGCTTTAAAGGAAGACATTGTAACTCCAAAATCAATTCACGAATCTGAGCGCGAAAAGGAAGATACGAAAGAGAAGAAAAAGATGGATGACAGAGACAGCAAACAAATGCGAGACAAACATCAGAAGAAAGAGTCGAAGAACAAGGATGAAAAACAAGATAATAAAGAGAAAGAGAAGCAAGACAAGAAAGAGAAAAAACAAATGAAAAAGAAACTTAAGGAATCGCGCAAAAAGCTTAAGAAACTGAAAAGTAAACAAAGACGCAACGATAAACGGGGTCGAAGTGATGAGAAATTGGCTGATAAAGTGGCTGCTGTTCAAGAAAGAATTAGGGCTGCGAAGAAGATTTTAGACGAGCAGAGAAAACTGAAACAAGGCAGCGATACGAGCAGTGGTAGTGGTGGATCACTGTCGGAGGAAATGAAATCTGAAGCAGTGTCTCGTTCGACATCTTCCATGTCTGCAAAAGTTGAAAGAGAACGACAAAACGTGGAAAACGCCAGACGATTTATTCAAAAGCAAAAGCGTCCAAAAGAAGAGGAATAACCATAAAAGTTCTGAGTTAAACAATTTTGAAATAAACTGACTTTTCAATAAGCTGCCGGGGTTTACAGTCGTTGCCGAGAAACGAGCAAAGCTTTCAATTTTGCGGGACTGATTGTTGAATACAAATGCAAAAATGTGAACAGTCGAACTCGGGCAGTGCGTGCACACATTTGCGTGAATTCTAAGCGAACAGTCGAATAATTCGAAACAGTATTCGGTTAACTAAACAGGCATGTTTTGTTACAGTTTTCTGGTAATTTTTGGCATAATAAGCGCCGTTTTGGGTCAGAATTCATTGCAACCGAATCGAGTGCCATGGATTTGGTGGATATTGGTTGCATTGGCAGTGCTTTTGATAATTCTTATTTTGATATACCTCTACTTTCGATGGAAAATTATGCAAAAGGAGGCATTCGATCTTTCAGAGTATAGTCAACCAGATATAGAAAGTGATAAGATATTCAGTAAAGATAAGTCGACAAATAAAAAAGAGAAAACGGAAGAATGGGTGCCATTGGCAGTGAAACCAAAATCAGATGCACAGAAGAAGTCTATCGAACAAGCAAAGAAGAGAAGTCAAGAAAAAACACCATCGAAGGAGACTTTGATGGGAAGTAAAATAAACATTTCCAAGAAAACAGGTGCATCGAAAGAAGGTGAGCGAAGCAGATTTTCAATCTCTGTTTAACTATTGTTTTGCAGATAAACAGAAACAGTTATTAATCAAAGAGTCTCCTAAGCCTGTAGCATACTACACGGCAAAGCAGAAAGGTTTGTAGACACAAGTGTAGTCTTTTGCTTTAGTTTCTCTTTGTTGCTGCTTTTAGCTGCTCCAAAAAGTGATTCATTATCGCTTAAGTCTTCGAAACATTCGCCATCCGTTAAGTCTGCAAAGCAGTCATCGTCACTTAAATCTGCAAAG
>NCKV01001234.1:0-11013 GCA_003675905.2 Leptotrombidium deliense
ATACGGCTGCACAGTTGATTGAGGTCGTGCAGTTTTTACACTGAAGTATTCACATAACAAAGGATCACTCAAGTAAAGTTGTTTGTTTGTACAAACGCAGACGATAGAAAAATTAACAGCCTTGCTGTTGAAGTGAATAAAACGTTTAAGGAAAAGGAATTGAATTCGTCACATTTTGAAAAAATGTAACGCATTCATTTGTGATTTTTATATGTAATATTTATTGTTTTGTTTATGTGTATTTTTGTTATAACAACAAAACGTGAGATTAACTTGAGCTAAGTTGGTTTAGTTTTCAAATAAGTTCTTGAATTGAATCATCTTCTTTACTTACTCCCTGCGAGAATTGTACTACAGCTTACAGAACTTCCAAAAATTTAAACTTGTTACATAAATATATTTTACCATGAAATAAGTGGTATAATGATCAACTTCGTGATAAAATGCACCAGTCGGACACAATATCGCAAAAAGTGTCACTGCTATGCTGCTGTTTTACCATTTAAAAATTCAGTGTCCAACGATCAATGAATTAAAATAGACTTAATTATCAGTTTCGTGACCTTGTTTTCAAAAGTTTGTCATAATCGTTTCAGATTTATAAGAGTGCACTAGACGTGTCAATAGTGAAAGTGATTTTTAGAGAATCAGTAAAAAGTGAGTCACTACTTGATCGTGAGTGACCATGCGTTCAAAATAGTGATTAGTTTCACTCACTGAAATTCACTAGGCTCACTAAGAAATTTAATTTTTTTTATGATTCTTCAATTCGCATGAAAATCATACAGACATAAAAAAGTGAGTGTAGTGAATTTTAGTAAACTTTAGTGATTGTGATTGATAGTGAGTATAATGTCACTAAAGTGAGCGTGAGTGAATGAATTTTAGTGAGTTTTAGTGATTCTTAGTGCGTGATCGTGAGTGAGCAGCTATTTTAAAATAGTGATCGTGAGTGACCGTGCGGCAATCTCACTTACTATTGACACCTCTAGAGTGCCTTCGCGTTACTTTTATACACATTTGAAATGAGAGATGAAGATGTGAGACCCTCCAGTTAAACTACTTTTTATTCACAGCCGTGCTACAAAATTTATCAATTCCTTATATTTATTTGTGAAAAGCACGGACTTTTCGCGACTGAATAAGAAATTAACAATTCTCGCGATTGGCGAGCGAAGCGAGCAGGCAGGTATTATATAATTTCATACGCGCAGAGTAAAATGAGATTAAAATTGTTCCAATAAGTGACGTTGTTGTGACAACTTCTAAACTAATCTTTTAAAATCATGTTCTTTATATTGTTAAATTGAGGAAGAAAATGAAAAAGTATTGCGCATTATTTTAGGAAAATTAATTCCAATCAACAGAATAAAAGCAATGTTTCACATTGAGTGTTAAAAACCTTCTCGACATGTAGAGTACAGTAAACCACTCGATTAAGAACGCATCGGGCGAAAAAAAGTTGTTCGTAATTGAAAGTTGTTCTTAATAAAGATGTGCACAAAAAGCCAATGGAATACATTCCAGCGGACAAAATTGTTTTTACCGAAGAGGTATTTACTCAAGAGTTTTTCCTGTAGAGCAGTGTTTGCTTAGCACCTCCTTTGTTTCTTGGGTACGAGAAAGGCGTGAAAAACCGGGTTCCAATACTTGTGCTAGTACACATAATTTCATCTGCACAAAATGTAAATTTTAAAAGCTAAAGCTTGTTTATGACAAATAAATAACAAATTTTTTGATTTGAATATTTATAAACTTTCTCAATTAAGGACATTGCGTTACTCATCTAGTAACATGTTTTCAGTGCTTTTCTTAATTCATTTTATTAAATCATCTTTATTTTAAAACAGTTTCACATTTAAGAAATTAACGTCCTTTGCGTGCTTATTTCATCATCCAAATCGTTTGATCGAATTAATTCAAAATGATTTCTCGTTGACTTCTAAAAATGTAATCAAGTTTTAAATTACTGTACTGCATGGAATTATACAACATGTTGTTAAAATCGAAACATAATGACATTTACATTGACAAGTTGTAGTGACAGTCGTATAATTCGACGCAGTACGGTATAATTTTCAAAAGCAAAACATTCGATTTCAGAGAAAATGTTTGAGTAAAGTTGTTTCCAAATGTGAACAAACTAACCTTTTCAAATCTTTCTGTCCTTAAAACATAAATGCATGTCACAAAAATAATAAGAGTAGCAATAATTAATTGCACTGCAGATGAAATTAGAATATAGAATGGCACCGATTGATGAACTTTCAGTGTTTCAATCAAGTCATTTGAAACCTGTAGTGTCTGAGAAAAACAAATTAAAACTACCGCTAAAAACATTTTAAGTATACCGTTTCAGTCCACATTGCTGGAAGGACAAGAATATTGTTTTTCAGACGTGAGAGTGCTTCTACATTTTCGTTCTTTTCCAACACAACATTTAACTGAAATTTGGCATTAACGTTTACTGGCAATCTCAACGTCTGCAATAAAAGTAATCTTGATTCAGCAAAACAATGAACAGTTTATGTACCATCTTAATTAATTCTTTAGGATTTGTTATTGTTCCATTATTACGGAGAATTTATTTAGAAAGCAATAGTGAACAGGATGAGACGAAAAAGGATAATTGAATTAGTGAGAAAGTAGTTGGATAGAGAAGAAATTCATTTCTTGCACTTACAGGTTCTACATCGATATAAAATGAGTGATATTCAGGGTCGGGATCTAAGCCAAAAACTGAAGATGTGTAAAATTGATCCGCATACAAAAAATGAGGAAACGACACAAAAATTGGAGATCCGAAGTGGCACTGAGACAAGTTAAATGCACCTTTAGCTGGACAACTTAATAAGTCTAATTGAGCATTAAAAATATAGACAAGTTAAGCTAACTTTTCATTGTTGCAGTAACAAACGTTTTCTTTTAGACTATAATCAAACGCCTTATCACTGATCCAATAACGATCCAACTTCAACCCGTGTGAGTACACTTCTTTCATAAGTGTTAAAGGAAATGAACTGAAAAAGGTAAAAATTATTGATGATTGTACATTAAAAGCATTAAAACATACCGACAAAAGTCAGCGACAAATAAATGAAATATTTTTGGTTTCGGAATTGTGAAAGGTGGGCTGAAATCGCCCGTTGTGCTGCGGTCAATTCTATTGCACTCAGAATTATTCCAGACATCAAGGATGTTCTTGTAATTCCACGTGTCCAAAAGACCAAACTTATGCACAGTTTGAGCTTCACCAGAAAAAATTCGATATAAACCGTCTGAAGCAGTATTGTTTTTTTCATAAAACCACCCAAACTTGTCAAAAGGAGTTTCAACACCTAACTGCTTTCCGACGTACGAGTATTCGTCATGATAACCATCGAACAGCAGTTGTCTAACAGTGTGACTTGGGAAAAGTATATCACTTATTTCTTCTACTATGCTGTTAACTGCACCGTAGGAAAGCTGATCTCCTCCTTTTCGTTTAATATCGTTACCAGAAGCCTGTCACATGTGCATCAATTCATTTTATTACTGTACTTACCTGAATAGTGTGACATGTAACGTGAATTGGACCACCTATAATTATACTGTGGCAGCATAATTCGAATTATACTGACATGTCATTAAAAAGCGAAAAACAAAATTAATATAAATGATCCGAGGATGATATTCAGTGATATTAGCATCTTAATTTTTTAAAATTAAACATGGTCCAATTTCCTTCTATAATATGACTCTATACTGTCATGTAACAAAGAGCAGACTTCATCTTTTCTATTCTGGTCCAATTAACTTTATACTGACATGGCACATTATTCGGGTAAGTACAGTATTAATTAGAATACAACAAACTCACAACCAGTGGTACGTTCAAGTGGACAACGACGTCATCCAAACTGCCGTTTGTCAGCTCAGGTATAAAGTTCCACTTTTTTATCTGACGATAAGCAACTGTTCCATTCGATAAATTCCATGAAATGTTCACCTTTTCTCTAGTTTCCAAGAATGTGAATGGTCCTTGAAAATGAAACATTTTCTACTCGTTTATCACTCGACAAAAATGACTTTTCCTTATTGCAATAACGATTTTTATACGCAATTCGTCTAAACTCCGACAATTATATCATCACATTAAAGCACATTTTCAACCTTAGGATGCTATGTAGTCTATGTACACTGTAAATCAGTATCATTCATTACAACGATAATTAATGCACTTGAAACTATACTGCATGTAATACTTTATTGAAAAGTTTGCAGGTAAAGTGCTTGATTTCATAACTTGATTAGTTGTGCTTGATTAGCAAAACTCTTAAATATGTTGCACTGCTAAATTCCCGCGATTTATACTTATTTCTAAAAATGTCTTTATGCTAGTCGATATGATATCGTATCGTGTCTGTTGAAATTTGTAATGGCTCCTAAAAACCGATCTCAAAATATCTCGTCTATTTTCTTTCACTAAATTCTAAAAATATGTAAATTTTCACTAATTTGTTATATTCGAGAGTTTTTTGTTACAGTAATAAACTGAAGGTTCAAATAATGTTTAAATGAACCACATAATAAGCAACAACTGCAAAATTTCAGTTTTGTCTCAAATGAACTACTCTGGTTATTAAGGAAAAGCGCAACGCAAGTAGAATTTTTAAAAAATACGAAAACAAATAATTAATTAGTGTATAAATTAGCTGTAAATATTTTTCTTGAATTGATCCTGAAAATTACAGACACAACTTTCGAGTGATAAGTAAATAAAAGTAATTCGGTGATGACACAAGAAAATGTCTAACTTTCAAAAGAGTACAAAAATACAGTGAAAGCTGGTTAAAGAAAGTTATCAATATTCGTTAACTGGAGTGAAAATTTTTCACTAAATATTCGTGTTGCTAATTTTGCAGAGGTTCTTACGTAATTGACATTCGTTTCATAACACGTAAAATGATTCATCTAAAGTAGGAAAGAAAGTAAATAATTACCCAATTGTTTGAGCATTGGTATTGAATTTGTTGAAACAACATCTTCTGCATTCGTTACATTAAATATGTAAATTCGAGTATAAATTGGGAATGGAACTTTTCTCCAACTTTCAAAACTCATTGAATTCGGAGACAGAATCAATTTCTGCAACAAAAATGTGGTCAAATTAGTTACATTAAATTGTATCAAAATTAGGAGTCGTGAAAACGTTCGGAAATAATGGGTAATCACGAAAAACATGAAATTATTGTTCATTTAATATTCGGAGAAAAAGAGGATGTTACAATGATATTATCTGAAAACAGGAAAGTGAAGCAGTACAGACAATTGTAGTTCAGACAATTACTGGCAATTGCGAGTGATCACAGCGAATACAGTGCGACGTTCATTTATCTCACTGGAGACAAGTATGAATTAATAACAAACTCGACTAAAATTTGCAAATATGCAATATTGCATTGGTTACAAATTAATACGAAAATGACAAATGCAATAAATTCGTTTACCAATATTTTCGAGAAAAAGTTGTTTTGAGAGAATAAAACATGTGAAAGACTGAACCGATAGCAAGAAAAGAGTCACTGTTAGCCTTGATTTCGTTGTCTAAAATACCTTTACAGCAATGTGTTCGATAAGAAAAGGAAGACCGATGTATGACCCCAGAGAAAGCACAGCAAAAAACATTGCAATCGCCAAAGCGACACTAATTTTTACTTTGGCACTAAAAGCCATATTTACATTGTGCACATGCGAAAATAAATTTTGGAAAACTAGAAAACACAAGAAAAAATGACGCTAATATTGCGAAAGTTAGTCCCTAAGAGTGAACATAGTTGCGATGGGTTTAAAAGTTGCGATAATAAACAAGTGACACAGACTCGCAGGTCTTTGCTCTCAGCATAATTTACGCAGTCTCACCGCATTACGATTCAGTAGCGACATCGCAAGTTGTTTTAAAGCGCAATTCAACATGTTTCACCTGAAAAGCGTTTGTACAGCGGCAAATATTTCGAAAGTAATTTTATCGTGTCGTTTGACACCATGTCGTAGCTTTGCAGATGACCCTTTTACGAAGTGTCCACAGTTTACCAGTGCAATTACACTGTCGAACATTTACCCACACAGCAATTTGGAACTGAGTTCAAATGTTGAGGTACTACTCTTATTTGTTGTAGATATATTTAATTCTGGTTTTTTGCAAGCCACCGACAAGTGAAACCCGTTTCAATGGTTATATTCCAATGAGTGATATAATAGTGAAAGTTGCAAGAAGTGGAAAACCTGGAGGTCAACATGTGAATAAGATAAACTCCAAAGTGTGCATTTCTCTACATTTGTCATCTGCAAATTGGATTCCATCGAAAACGAAAGAAAAACTAATAACCATTGTAAGTTCCTGTTATTGTAACATTGTGACATAGAAATGTGTTGTAACTTTAAAGCATAGAAATAGTATTACGAAGGATGGATATTGGATGATTCGTTCAGAGAAGACGAGAGAGCAGAAATTAAACCTTGCTGATTGTTTAGATAAAATGCGTTGTTATATCACAGAAGCAGATAAGCCGATTCCTGAAATCAGTGAAGAAAGTTTGGAAAGAAAACGACTTCAAGCAGAAAAGGCATCTGAAAGAAGATTGCGCGACAAAAGGCATCGTTCAATGTTAAAATTGGCAAAAGCAGATTTTTAAAATAAATTTATTGAACATTTCATTATGTGCCTTCTGTCTCTTCAATATTTGGTGGCAGATGAATACCCATTGAAGATAAAATATTGCTTGCTGGTCCAGGCAATCCATTTTGACTGTTAAAAGATTCCAAAATATTTGTGAGCGAATTTAAATCAACATCAACTGGAGAATAGTCGGAGTCGTCGCTGTTTTCTGCAACAGCTAAAGGTGGCTTCTTTTTTTCAAAACTAAGACCGACGCTGCTTGTGGATAACTCTTTGTCCATTGCTTCCATGTACATTTCTATTTCACTATTCTTCGCATTTTGTTGCGAACTTTCGTTTAGCTTTTTACGCCAACGGTTCTTATCAAGTATTCGTAACTCGTCATCGCTATCATCTGAGCATTCCGTGTAATCACTCATGTCTGATGAAGAGTCTTCGGTGTCCGAGTTATGAACTTTCAAATGCAATATATTACTCAATGCTTCTCCAATCATGTCTACATCTAATTTAACCTCCGTGCATTCGTTTTCGATATCATTCGGTGTGCTTTTGGGAAATTCTGCACCTTCAATTCCCGCTTCTTTGAAGTTGACAAAACTTTTGAGAGCCTTTGGGACTTTAGTTACTAATTCAGTCAAATCACTCTTGTTACTGCTCCCAAATTTTTGTTGTAAAAAAATTTCAAGTTCTTCTGGAACAATATTCATCCAATCGTCGTTATCTTCTGGTTCTAAGTTACACTCCTCACGTTTCAGTTTTGTGTAATCGACATCAAATTTTTTAAGTAACTTTACTATTTTTTTACCGACATATTCAATTGAGTTGTTGCGTTCAATATTCGAGTCAGTGTTATCCGATATTGTGTTTACAAAATATGCTTCAGCACGTTTCAAGAGAATATCGTACTCTTTCGATCCCTTTATCAAGCCTCGAAAATATCCGCTTTTTTCTAAATTGGAAACAAATGTTTTCCATTGTTGCGTCTCATATATTTTTTTCTCACATCCAAGTGATTCATTTTGAAGATTACAACCAGACACCAGTATTTCGAATCCGGAGGCAATCTTCATTCCCAAGTCATATGACTTAAAGTTTGGAGAATTTGATACTGGAATATCCCAACCAACTTTAGGATCTGGAGTGTACTTCTGACAGACAAGTTGCGAATACATGCATCTCGTCATTACAATGTTTGCCATTACACGACTCTCCGGAGGGAAATATTTCATTGTTTTACATACTTTTAAATCTATTACATCTCTTGTATAAAAGGACCTAATGGCGTGAGATATTAGTGATGGATCTTCTCGTACAAGATTTACTATCGCAGCGGGAACGTAACATCGAGCTTTATGCTTTAAAATTTCTATTTTTGCAGGAAATTCATTGATTCGACGTAAAATGTCATTTTGAATGCAATTATCACATCTGGTTTTCAAATGATGTTGCCTCACAAAGTCAACTGCTTCTACAATGTTCACACTTTTACAAATGTCTAATGGAATTACGTGAAGCTCCCCTCTATGCAAAAAAACTCGATGTTCGCTTGTTTTAGGAGTGATCCATTTAGGCAGAGAGTCTGCAGCTTCGATCAGCAAAAACTGACCATCGAAATCTTCAACTTCTACAACCAATTGATGATCAAATTTTGTCAATTCAACCAGCAAAAAGACAATGAACCACTCGTCATCAACGTTATCGTCAAAAATCGTCACACCCTGCACGTGAGGGCCTACAAAAAACTGAATACTAGAATTTAAAAAATTATAATTACCTGTTTTACTGTCTAACACAGCTTTTAATATAAAACCAGTGTGATGCCAAATATAACGAGTTAAATAATTAGCAAGTTTCGCGTAAGCGTCACTGATGTAATTTTCAAGAAAAGTGTTCACCAACTCCTTTTCGCAGTTGATTTTTGGAAAAAGAGTGTACCTAACACTATTTTCCTCCAAAGTATTACTGGCCATAGGCAATGTTCTTTGTTTCAAACAGAGCAATACAACAGCAACCTGATACACCCGCAATTGCAAGGTGTGATTTTGCTTGTATTGAGTTGCGCGCGCAGTTTATGTTGTAGCGGTATAATTCGATTTTCTGCTGTGACCTTTGATGTACCGACAGACTCAATTCTTGAAATGTCGCTTTTCCCTGGTGAAAACAAAGAAATAAAAACTAATAGGGACTTGTTCCGCGATACTCCAATAAGACTTTTAGGTCAGTGAAACTCTTTTTTTCATTTTAGGATTAACTAGTTTTAGTGGCCAACATGAAATGAGGTACTGCCGTTAGACGCGTGTATCAGCAAACTGATCTGCGTATATAATTGAATTTTGGCTTACACAATATCTACTGCCAAAATTGTTAGGTTCATTGTACACATGTTAATGCCTATCCCAATAGGTCACTAGTGGCTTCAAGGAATTCCTTGATTTGCACATGAATAAGCACGGTGCTAAAATGCAGAAAATTAATTTTTTACTTCAACACATTTTTGTTTTTATCCCTTTCCGTGTCCTTGTTAATAATGGTTAATCGTTGATTTCAATATAAAACTACATGTAATCAGTTTGTTATAACGTATAAGGTTATTTTCAAAGATAATAAAATGTGTTCACTCATATCCTTAGTGTAAACTTTCGGTATAGATAGTGGCTAAATGGAAAGTCTAATCTCCCTGGAAATTTTTAATAACAAATTACATATAACCTACAATTTATAAAATTAATTCTAATTAAATGACATTTGAATTAAAAGGTTATGCTAATGAAATTGGAGAAGCTTTTCGACCACTAGTTCATCGAAATGTGGTGAGATTGAGTTATGTTGTTGCGTTCGGGTATTGCACGGCGGATGCAACGCACAAGGCAATCAATGTAAACGAAAAGGTATTGTAAAAGAAATACAGTTAGTTTTCACAGAATGTTTGTTTTGATTCCTTATGAAATTAGAAATAAAATGCAGTTGAAATTGTTAAAGTTAAAGAATAAAGTTGAAAAATAAAGCAATACACCCATTTCAGTTTCACAAAAATATTCACTTCAATTTTTATGTGCATTTGTTTTAGATCATTAGCCAAAATTTCTATCTTAATGTGTTATTATGACATGTTATTATTGGACATTCTGCATTAATTAACGTTTAAATTTGTAACATGTAATATAATGCAGGGTAATACAGTATGTATCGTAAAATTTTACATCAGCATGTCTTGAGCTCTTTTGTAAATAGAAAACGTTAAACTTAATATGCTCTATTAAATTTACACTCAAATAATCTCCATTCAAAATTAATACTTTGAGTGCATTGCATTCAAAACAGACCTCCATAACATTGCATAACATTTTTCATACAATTTTTCATACTATCACTGTTTTGACGAATGTTTCAATGATTCTTCAGCTTCAGACATCACACTCCACATATCAATGGAAACGCAGTTTTCAGTGTGGAATGGATGCATTGATTTGGCAAGTATTGGCTTCAGTGATAATTCCGGGTTTTACAATTAACCGAATATGTTGGGCAACTTTAACTATATTGCGTAAATTCAACCGAATACCAACGTCGACAGCAAAATGGAGTGCAGCCTTCGTGTCAATAGCCAGCATTCCGCTAATTGTTAAACCAATTGACAACTTTGTCGACAAACTTTTAGACAACAGCATCAGACAATTGTATAATCAAAATGACAAATAAGTGCAAAATCCGAAATTTATTAAACCAAAGTTGAAAAAGAAAGATCAAGCATCAAATTGCAGGCAATCATTTAAGGTGAGGCATTTTAAAATTCTTCGCCTCCCTCCTCATCACCAGCTTCGGCGGAATCGAGTCCGACTTCTTCATAATCCTTCTCGAGAGCAGCCAAATCTTCTCTAGCCTCGGAGAATTCACCTTCTTCCATGCCTTCGCCGACGTACCAGTGAACAAAGGCTCGCTTAGCATACATCAAATCAAACTTGTGGTCCAATCTAGCCCAAGCCTCTGCAATTGCAGTTGTATTTGACAACATACAAACAGCTCGCTGAACCTTAGCCAAATCACCACCGGGTACAACGGTCGGAGGTTGGTAGTTGATTCCAACCTAAAAAATTCCAACAAATCAGTCCTATCATCAATCCTACTTATGATCATACCTTGAATCCTGTTGGACACCAGTCGACGAATTGAATACTTCTCTTCGTTTTGATAGCTGCAATGGCAGCGTTAACATCCTTTGGAACGACGTCTCCTCTGTACAACAAGCAGCAAGCCATGTATTTTCCGTGACGAGGGTCGCATTTCACCATTTGATTTGCAGGTTCGAAGCAAGCATTGGTAATCTCTGAAACTGTCAACTGTTCGTGATACGCCTT
>NCKV01001235.1:0-11009 GCA_003675905.2 Leptotrombidium deliense
CAACAATGAATTTACATTCCCGGAACTATTAATTGCATATAAGTTTTCAGTAATATTAAGTGACAAAATAAATACATGTAAGCAAGCGTTACTTCACTTTGCGGAGGTTTTGTAGTTGTTTCTGAGAAGCACTTTCTATACGATTGATGCGTTCGGTGACTGAATGCGAAGGTGTGCTGGAGATGAGCTAAAATTACTAAAAATACTGCAAAAGTAAATCTCAAACGCTTTTTGTGTGCTTTTTATGTATTTGGTGTGTAAAGGCGGCGAACGTTGCGAACAACACATTCATTTAATTCCATGAATGAGTGCTCCAAAAATGTTTTTTAACTTACGGCGAAAGAAGCGCTCGACAATCAGTGAACGAAAGCAGCTTGTATTGCAAACAAGACTGTCGGCATTTTTCGAGTCAACTTCAAACACTTCTCGTTCGAAGTAAAATTGATATTTTTGAATTTTTGTTCAAAATTCACATGTATTTTGTTTGATTTTCTATCTACTTTTTGAACATAGAACATTTTTCGGTCACAAAAGTTCACAAACGAGACGTGTTTCAATAATTCAGAAAATTATTCGAATCATTTTTCGCTTTCGTTTGCAAAAGCAGTGAAAGCGTCGCATTGCGTGCTTTTCTAAATACCGACTCATTTAAAACGGGTGAAGAAAGCGATTTACGTCACACACGAAACAAATACATTAAAAACGACTTTTGTAAACATCGTAAACAACAATGGCTTTAATTAAATACCGTGAATTCCCGATTAACTCGAACCACGAAAACATTACGCAACAGTGAATCTCATTTATTCAGGAAACGTTTAATTGATAGTGACGTTTTTATCAAAGCGATAATCAATTGTGAACGTTGCAAGAACGACTTCATTATTTAGTGTCGCCAAACAATGTTCTTAAAGTAAAATGTAATCTTGAAAAATTGTTCAAGTTGTTGCCGTTGTTATTGTTGAGTTTATATTTGCATCCGTTAAATACTAGCGACGTAACACTCGTTGGCAACGAATGAATGAATGAATGAGATACGACTTTGTGTGTTTGTTTTTAACGTAAATAAACAAAAACATTGCATTGCGTTTGAATTCCACACGATCGCTAAATCGCTTCCGCTGGAAAAACCGTAATCATTACAATGCAATTGTGAACTTGTGTTTAAGCAGCTTGCATCTCAGAAAAACGGAACTCAACACTCAAGTGGTAAACAATTAATGCAAAACTGATATTTTTCTGCCGCAATCATTACTATTGCATCAGTTGTGCAAATACAACGATTTTGCGTTTCACTTGTTTTTTTCACTTTTTGCTGATTTTCTGTTCCAAATTTGAGTAGAACAAAAACAGACACACCACATCATGTGAACATCTTGACAGCGTAAACCAAATTTTGTGCACACAATTGGAATGAAAAAGGAAAACAATGCGTCGAAAACATTTTGTTTTGTCATAAATCATTAGCATTCAAAATGTGAACATAATGCGAATTACGAGAAGCACTTCGCAATGGAATTGTGCCAATCGGTACTCGCGAGTAGCGAACACCGAAATGGGACACATTTACAATTAGAACAGTGATACACTTGTAAAATACATTTGACACATGCGACGCTTTTGCTTTTAACAAACTTTTGTGTAACTATTTTTTATCTAACTAACTGAAAAGTACTTTAAAACAAAGCTTTTTAAACCCAAAAAACGTGCGCTTTTCGAAATTGTTTCTTCGGTTATAGTTTTACTAATCTTAAAATAAAAAGATGTGTTCAACAGTGCCGCTGTATACGACCACACTTTCCGCAGTTTTCGTGATGTAATCGTTTAATGTTAATCAATCGAAACAGCAAAAAATAGAGAGCTATCAGTTTAAAAAACAAAACTGTAGTGAAGCGTGGAATAAAACGAACGAATCGAGTCTCGCTTTTATTACTATGGCAATCGAGTAACCAGAAAATTTCCACTGCAATGCTGTCAATTGTTTTGTTTTGTTTTTCTGGTATTAAAAGTGTTTCTCGATCGTTTTATTGTCGGTTACTTTTGACATATTTCGCTCGCTATTTGTTGTTAATAATTTCCAGGTTTTATTGGAAATATGTATATTTTTAGAATGTTAAGTCGCATAAATCACGAATCGATTTCAATTGCGCGAATGATTGTGTTTTCATTCTGTTTTCAGTTAGTAAACAGACGTTTTGTGAAAGCATAAACATGACACAATAAACAGCTTGGAAATTGCGTTTCTATCTATTTCGATATGCGGCATATTTCGATGTAGCTTATGTCGAAATGTCGACAAATTTTGTTAAATATTTTGAAACTCACAAATTTTTTTGCGTTTCTCGCGACGTTATTTTAGGCTTGTTTCGAAACATATTTAGTAGTGATACAAGACTTAGGCGTATATTTAGCAATACGGAAGATTGCTGTGTTCGTCTTTGCGAAACGCTTTTTCTGCTCAAAATAAACAAAAGCTTTGAAAAGTTTTTTTATCGCTGCCACCACAACCAAATAGTCTTTCGGTGATGTTTTTGCGGCGTTACAAAAGCAAACGTGTAATTCAACAAATACTGCAAGTGAATGATACACTCTTACAACGCCCCTCACAAAAAATTAAATCCGTGATCAGTGATCACTTTCCTTTCATTCACTCTGTGTGTAATTTCACTTTCAAAATATGTTTCATTGTTTAGGTCAACTGTTATGCAATCATTTGTTTGGCGTCAAATTTAATCGCTTTTCGCATGATTTTCTGAATCATTTAAAAAAACGAAAATATGTTTTCGAAGAAATCGGCTGTAAACAGTTTTATTCATGGAAAACGCAGTGTTTGCTTTCAAAGTATTGCGAATTTAACCGAAAAGTAATGTGAGTGCTTTCCGGTGGTCGCATTCTTCGTGTTCATTGCTCACCAGCAGCAGTCACTCGCCTGCATCGTATTCAAGCTTTGATTTGTTATTCGAGAGAAACAGAAATATGTGAAATGTGGAGACCAGTACAATGTCTACAGTGCAAAGCTATTGATTGGCATATTTTGTGTGTCACGAATCAAAATAAAAACACATGCGACTTGTATTCATAACAAATAATAACACGTCTCTAATTGAATATGTAAAAATAAAATATTGAATTTATTCTACTTCCTGTAACACAAGCAAGACACGCGAAAAATTTCTTCATTTCACTCAACGTCTATGTTGCAATTGTTTTATACATTGTGTAAGATAATTCTCCGAGAATAGCAAATTCGCGTTGTAAGTCAAAAATAGAAATAGAAATTACGTACTTGTGTATTTTTAATGTGAGTTTCGAAAATTTGAAGTAATTAAAAGCAAACAGAGACATTTACTAGGAATATAAACGACTGATTTCTAGAACTGTGTTTGCAGGTTATCAGTGATAAAAAAGATTTTTTTGTTCGTAGGTGTAATGAATATGTAAATAATATTTAGTTATGTACATTGTACAATAATGAGAATCATTGGAAAGTACACAGTTCACAGTGAAATAACAGTTGTCTGTTGTCAGACAATTGTTCTATAAAACTATGTTTAAACGTGTAACTGTCGTCTGTGTGAGGCGCACGAATTGCTGGCGACTGCAATATTAATTGAGATAATTGCAGAATGCACTGTTTCTGTTCGAGACTGGAGTCACATAAAAACGAAAGTTATTCAGTTGAAAAAAGCGTTCGTGTGTCGCAATACAAAATACAGTAAATGTAATGTTTTGCATCAGAAAAGGTCAAGGATTGTTTACACGGAAAAGGTCACTTTTATTACATAAGTAGAACACAAACGCAAAACAGCAACATTACATTGTTCGCCATTTATGTGCCATTGATTACTGAGATTCGTGTCTGTTCTTGAATTGAATGTGTGAGAAAGACCTTCGATGAACAGTAGTCGACTGACATTCGAATCTCATTCACTGTACTGCTCGTCTGCGAGTTTGTTTGTCTCGATTCGAAACTAATTCTTCCTGTATTTCAGTGTCGCAACAGTCTGACTTCGCTTATTTTAATTTTTGCAATTTCACAGCATATCATTGCGATAGTTAAACACAGAACATATTTCCATGTCAGACTGTCATTGAAAACACACACTACTGTATTTTAAATGTGTTACAGTAACGAATTACACTCTTTTTAATCGTCGCGACGTTTGTTGTTTGTCTGTTGTGTGACAACATTTTTGGCGCACGATTTGTACACATTTTTCGAATGTTGTACACTTTGCAGTGAAACAACTTGTTGTACAATGAACATCATTTGTAATTCACTGCAGCGAAATGCGAGCGAATTCATACAAAAATGTACTTTTGTTTGAAATAAGGTTAAGGACAAACCTTCAAGAAACACAATTTTCATGTTTCCTTTATTCTGATTTTTTCACAATGAACGTCTTCTAATTTCGTTTACATTTTAACAAAAGTGCGAAAACGAAAGCGAAAAGAGGAAGTTTCAGGCGACTGCTATAAAAAGTAATCGTTTTGTATTGACCGTCTCGTTATTCTCGCATTTCGTTGTCGCATTCATTGCCTGCGAAACGGAAAGTGTTCTCATTTCTCAGTGCGAATACACTGAATCAATGAAACACGAGCCCAGCTCGGCGATTGACCGCTCGAAACGCAATATAAGGTCATTCGTTGTATGCACTGTTTAATAGTTGTAAACGAACCTTCTATTCGAGCCTTGAGACTCGATGTCTTCGCATTTTTCCTTTTAAAAATTTGTGGCAAACAAAACATGCAAAAAATTGTTTTTAAACGATGCACATTTTGAAGGTGATATGTTGCGAACATTTTTCTGATAAAACATGCATTTCGCATCATTTAATAAAACAATGATTGCGAAAAGTTTCATGTTGTACTCATCGCACGATGCATGCAAAACATGTGTTCGCACTAATCAACATAATACAATTATGTAACTCTTTCTCACATTTCTCCTCCGCATTAAGTTGCACTCACTTTTCGCAATCAGCGTTTGCCATTTTCCTAAATAACAAAAGGAACCAAAAAAATTCTCGTAACTTTTCAATGACGTTTGTCATTACGCAACTTGTTTACGAGCACAAATCGCTCGTATCTCTTCGAACATATTCGCTTTGAAATCGCGTCAAGTGCTTCAAAGTATACAATTATTCCTTCTTCATTTCTTCGTAAACGGCCGTAAATATTCTCTTCATTTCTAAGGTGAGTTTTCAACTATTGATTCACCTTGTTCGCACAATTCTTAATTCATTGATCACAAACTTGCGACATTGTTTTCAATTGTTATATACTTTCACGCGTTTACCATAATCACAATCGGCTTATACATATTTATTTGCAGAGCTTTGCTGCTGTTGTTTTTTATTATGATACTGAGTGAATGTGTGCTATCGTTTTCGTTTCAATTCGCAAATAAATTAATCGCAGCTTAAGTTCTAAGAACGTATTTGAAGTTCTTGACTTCTTTTCTTTGTTTTACTTTTTTGTGCTGAATTTCGCGAGTCCGAAGTAAAAGTCATGCAATGACTGATGAAGTCCTTGAACTCGACTGAATCCGCCGAAAAAAAGCATTAGAACCTTGTTTGTTCAACAATGTATTTTGTTCTGTGAATCGTTGTCAGAAGATTACATAGAAAGCAAATTCCTTTTTGTGAGAAGCGAGTAAATTGTTTCAGCCGCTTTTTGGACCACAATTATCTAAAATAAACATTTTATTTCTCTACGAACACCAACAAGAATCACAAACATTCCTTGTTTTTCTTCTCACACTCGGTCACTGTTCGCAAACGAATACCAAACAGCGTTTTTATTGTCGTTTTATGCGAAACGGAATCAGATTTGCAAACATTCTGCTAACAAAATGCGACCATCTCACTAAGTATGCTCAAAGTGAAGTGTTCTATGTTCCTGTCTTGCTTCTCTTGTTTTTTGCTTTCCACAGGAAATTCACTTAAAAGACGAAAAACACTCTGAATGTTGAGGATAGCAAAAAAGCAGATGCAATTTGCAGTACAGAGCTCACCAATATAAACATTCAATTACGTTGTCAGTATTCACTCGTCGTTCATATGCATGCTTAAATTTTAGATATTAACTTACACAATTTTTTTAACGCATGCTTCAGGTGATTGTATGTTGCATATTGTTTTTGTCTGGAATGCAAACAAATGTCTGACAGCTATAAAGTTTATTCGCTTTTTTGCGTCTGTGGATGTCGTCTAGCAGTTAAGAATAGACGAGTGCTGTTAGCTTTACGCAATAGTTGAGTGACACGGGCGGACATCGATTTATCGATTGGCCACCATCCGGAAATGGGTTCGTTGACCCGTCGCGTGAAACGTGTCCAATTGTCGAGAATAGCGAAGAGTGTGAAGAGCGAGAGACGAGAAAGCTGCTTTTAACGAGTGGTGAGCAGAGTGACAGTGCACAGAGAACGAAAGCGAGAGTGGCACGAATAGAAAGTGGAGCGTTTCATTGCCGGAAATTAAATAGACTAGAATATGTGAGTGAAAGTGGCCTTCAAACTGTCGATTCAATATGTGGTACATTGAAGGAACACAAATAAGGCGGACAAAGAAAGTGAAAGTTTTTGCAAACGGTTCCTATGAATGGAAACAGATGAAAGCCGCAATGGTTGTGCTGCGCTCATTGCTCCTCTGTCTGATCCTCGCACACAACGATTCACACACACATTTATGCACATTCGCCGTTTTCGCATTGATTCGCTGCTCTCTGAGTTCACTAACCCTTAAATGTGCTTTCAGAGGTTCTGCGTCTAGACAGTGAAACCGTAATTATTGACCGTTGACTTTGATCTTCGTTGGAATCATTGTTATTGAGTGCAAACAGCGGCCAAAACAAATCGCCATTTACTCAACGACTGCATAATCATAATTGCATGTCTGCTGTGAGTACAGCAATTGTACCGATTCGTTATTTTGACATTCAACGTGTTAAGCTGTAGACATTGCTATTCGTAAAATTTGTGTTCATTGTATTGAAAATTTAAATTATACGTCACTTTATTTACTGCTCCTCAACTCTTGCATCAACTTTGTGTAACTATGTGAATGATGCTGTTGCGTAATGACTGCGAGTTTCACAATTACTAGAACCGGTGTTCATTGAACACATGAACTGGAAAGTAGAGCAAAGCTTTCGGAATACGCGATTCTCGGTATTCAGGTGCGAATAGTGTACTACTTGTAGCACTGTTTTCCTATCAAAATTCATCGCAACTAAACTTTCAACTCGTTTCCGGAATTCATTTTTTGCTTCCTTTAACAAGCACAGAAATAGAGAGTTGCATTCAACTCGCAATGCCTGTGAACTGCGACGCAATCAAGTGTGTCGTGTCCACAGTTCACATTCGCCAATTTTCTCGTTGCTCAAAATGAATGCCAACTATTTTTCTCGCAGAGCACAATTAGCGAAACACTTGTAATTGAATGATAGATAATATTTTTCTACAATAATTGTGTTTCATAAATAATTGTGTTAAATAATAACAAAATAAGTTAATAAAAAACGAATGTGTTCACTGCATTTATATATAATTCGATTGTTATCATTGCATTATTTGTAACAACAAAATATCAGAAACAAATACGGATGTATTATTACGGAAGTGGAAATATTTAATTAAATTGTCGGCGTTTTTGGTTTAAAGATTACAATTGATAAACCAGAAGACAAAAGCGTCAGAAATATAAGTTATTTCGTCTCTTGTGACTATGTGTCAATTGAATCTCAGCGGAGAGCATGATCTCACTGAGTGAGTTCAATAACAACTTGGAAATCAGGTGTTTGTGATAGATAACAATGTGATAACTGAATGTATCACTATTTTAAAAGTGTTCCTGATGTTATCATCATTGCAAAATGAAGTTCAACACAGTGTCTGTCGCAGCTGCTGGTGACGATAAAATAGAGCGAGAATTTCACCAAACAAAGCGAGATTGACTTTTAATTCAAATGTGAAAGCTGCGAAAGTACTGAACGAGTGAGTGTTCGAAGAAATGCGGTCACTGAGTCGTGGAACATTGAATTTAGTTTTTATGCAATCCAAAAAGTAAAGCTTTGTTAACATCTGCAAAGCAGTGCAATGCATAGCGAAGTTTAAACTTTATTTCCGTTTTGGAGGCATAAGAACACATTTGCGGAGAAAGTTATCGTTTGCTATTTTTGTGAATATCAAACGACGATTCACATCACTGCTCCCCATTTCCCGCATTTCGAACGCATTCGTTTCTTTCAGAACTGAAAACTCCGGTTTTGGGAACCGTTTCGAAGCGTTTTGTGGACTCGAACCTTTCTTACGCTCCTCTGTTCGTGCACAGTGACCGGTGACCGCCGCTGTCTTTCGACTCGCATTTAATTTCTCGATTCTCTGCCGTAAATAATCGCAATATGCACATTGCGCTTTGTGTTCGCTGTTTCTCTTCGCTTTAATCGCTGTTCTATTAAAGCTCGAAATGTGTGCAAATACATCACATTGTTTAAATACATCCTGTTTGCCTCGCAATTCACAACAATCTTTACAAACTTTGCGCAATCGACACTCTTTTGCTACTTTATTTATCGCAATATTAGTCAATGAACATTATATTCACGAGGCAAACTGATGATTCGAATGTGTATTGTTCATCTGCGATCAATTCGCAGAACAATGCAGTACAGAAGTAAAACTGAACGTTGTTCGCATCGTGAATTGAACACAGATCCGTCGACGTGTAAACACGGCGTGAAGTACGCGTTGTACAACAATTAAACGTTATGCTTTCATAGACACATGCATCTCGCAAATAATTTTGCTGGGAAATAAAAGTCGCTTATCGCTTATAAATTTAAATGAAACAACTGCATTCAATTGCAAACAGTGACGAATGCAGTGTATTGCAATCATGTGAGTGCTGCGAATAGAGCAAAACAGTGCGTAATGTTTGCGTACGCTGTTCACCAATTCTGTCGCATTCGATAATAATCACAGAATTCGAAGCGGAAGGTTTATGAAAAGATTCACGACTTTATCGACCTGTTGTCGTTCTGTTAAAATCGATGCATCAATGCGATCACATCACTGCAAGTAATTGCATGAACAATGAAATGTATTCGAATCTAAAAAAGGTGCTTTGCGTCATTCGACGACAAATACACGGCTTGCGATCGAATATTTACCGTGTCTATCGACACAGCGTCACTGAAAGTAAATATCGTCCCTGTGCACTTCATGAAACCATATCGCAAAAATAATGCACTCAATTATTCATTGTTTATGTGTACAGTAATGGATATGCATTCGACTTTTTATCCTCATTGTAAACCTGTTTATCTTCAGCAAACTTCGTGTGTGCTTTTGTAATTTTTAAACATTTATTTGCGATGATATCACATTATCAAAGTTCAGGACATCGGTTTTGTTATTGAAAAATGATGTCAACATTTTTGCGAAACGTGTTCGCAGAAACATTGTTGATTAACTTGCAATAAACTCAATTTGCTCAATCAATACATGCAATGCTGCGTATTTTAAATTCAAATATACAGACAGAGAACGTATTTTTAAATCGTCAAACTAATGTTTCAAACTTCAAAACATTGTTTACGAAAATTCCTGACAGTTTAAGAAAGATACTATTTTTGTCATTCTGTTTCTCTTTTTCACAAAAAGAAAAAATGAATGTTTATTACTCATTCTTTTATTTTAACAACACACATGTTGATGTAAAACGAGAAACAAAACATGAAGACGCATTCACAGACACAATAACAACACTTTATTTTCAGATGCAAGTGCGATAAAAGGCACCGTTTCGAAAGTTATGTTTATCGACGACTTGTGATATTTGCGTTTCGCGTCAGTAATTTTTCCATTTGTTTCCCAGTTTTTAACCAAAAAATAAGAAAACTAAAATTGATTGGTTGAATGAACGATGAATTAGTGATAAAATGGTTGCGACGAATTGAGTAATATGACTGATTTTTCGCGAAACATGCAAATAATCTCGTTATTGAGTTGCAATCAATCAGAGAAGGAGTTCTGTGAATGAACTGAATTCGAAGAACCAGTGGGAAAGAAGTGCGATTGTTCATTTACTGTTTTGGTCTCTATTTCCTGAATGATTGAGTGTTGGTTTCGATTATTTCGTTTATTTGATCATTTGATCCTAAATAACGTTCATATCATTCGCCTACTTCATGCGTTCATGAATGCTGAATTTATGCTCATGTTTGCACTGATTGCGATTGTGGTGAAATCAATTCACAGCGATGCAGTCTCGTAACTTAATCTGAATGGTCTCAATCAATCAGAAACTCTGAAAAGAGAAAATATTTTTCCAGGAATGTATTGTTTTTGTGAAAATGCGCACTGTTTGTGTCTATAAACAGTGATGCGAACGATTCATTGGCGTTCGTCCATCAAAACTCAAGGTGCAAACATAAAACTAAAACGCATCTATAATTTGATTGAATGCTGTCTGTTATTATGAAACAGTGAAAGCAGAATGACGACATAATCCTGAAGCTAAACAATTTCAAGCGCTTGATCCATCTTCACTTGAAACGCTTCATTTTTGAATAACAGCAGCGAATAAAAGAAACTGAACAGTGCTAACAAAGTGACACAGAATGTGTGATACTCCGCTTTTGTTTGTTTCTTGTTAAATGAGAAATGAACATTGTGTAGCTTGAACAGAAAACAGAGAAATGCGGAGTGTGCAATTAGAGTGTACTGAGCGAAATGGTTTGCTTATCTGGACACGAATGCAAGCTAACTGCAATCAAGTAGTAGAATCAAGTAACAAGAATCGTTAACAAAGCAATAATGTCTGAAAAGTGACATTTCGTAACTTGATTGAAATGTTTGAGAAAGCAATTTAGAAAACAATACGCAATCTAAGAGAGAAGTTGCGTGTCGGTAACGCAAACAGCGACCTTTTCTTGATTTTTTAAATTGAAACTTGAAAAGCAAACGAACGCAAGCGAAAATGTAATCTTCATTGGTGATGTTGTTG
>NCKV01001236.1:0-11007 GCA_003675905.2 Leptotrombidium deliense
CGTCAGTGATTCGCAAACAACGCAAACAAAGTTGAATATCGAATATTTCATTGTCACAGAAATGCAAAATTAAACGTAGTACATTCTTACCAATAAACCACTTAATAGTTGGCACTGGTTTTCCGGAAACTCGACATTCAACCCGAAATTCAGTGAACAGTGGTTCTCTGACAACGTAAGGAAATGGTGCAACTTTGACGACATCTGAAATTTCTGAGGTCAATTTGCAAACTTTAATTCATAAAGTGCAATTGATTAATTACCTCTTAAATAAATTTTCGTTCCAAAACTAACAGAGCTCGGCAAATTTTGCACATCCACTTTACACTCATAAAGTCCTGCGTCGGTTGACTGAGCCTTTTTAATGACCAGTCGAGTTCCATAGTTTATTATGTTTGTCGTTTCTTTCACTGCGGCTCCGTTTCTTAACCTTTCAATCACAGCTTTTATCATGTTTGCGGTAACTTTTAATTTGTGTTCGTTTGCAGAGTGAAATGTAGTGCAAATTGCTCGTAAATATTGTCTCAACTTTTCACGTGATTGTTAAAAAGAAACAAAGTTACAGTTTGATGCGTTATTGTTTATCACATTAAAATGTTTAACATTCGGTTATTTATTTTCACAGCGAACATATTATTCTTTTCGTGCTTTAAATGAATTCATCGAATGTAACAAATTTTGCTCTCAATTATTCGAATGAGTTCAATTGAATGAATGCAGTGTTTTCAATTCTCAATAAATGTTTCACTGTAAGCGACATTTAATGTGCACTCATTGCAAACTGAATTGCAAATTGAAAAGATGGCAAAACAAACGTATAATGCGAACGCGAATTACTATTTATGAATATTGTTCTTTATGGACGCAGCGAGACAATCCTTTGAAGTCATTAATGATTAATGAAAGCAAACGAAAAGTGAAGCAACGTTGCAATGTGTTCAAATCACGTTCACTGCTGAAACAGTGAATTTAATATTCAAATGTTAGTGAATGAAAAATTAAATTGTGCTCGACTTTCATATTGAAGTTGCATTTAAAATTACTCGTTGTTGTGAAGCGATTTATATTTGCACGTTTCACATTGCATCGCATGTTTTATGCATGTTTTCAGCTCATTGAGGATGCATAAAAACGCAGTGAATTAAATTACGTACCATTTAATATCGAACATAGTCGTGTCTCCGCTCACTTTGTTGCACATTAAAGTAACGTCTTCATTTTCGGAGAACGTTATTTCAGTAATTCCAGATTCGCGTTTCGAATGCTTGGAAAGCACATCGATTGTGTGCAATGCGTTGCTGAACTGCGAACATCGGTAATCTCCCGCATCCGAATCGTTCACATCGTTTATCGTTAAATTTAAAAGTCGCACATTTTTTCTTCGATCAATCCTTTGATTGAACTCGTATTTCAAAGTTTCTGGCAATAAACGGTTGTTTCGTGTCCAGTAAGGTACATCAAATATGGAAATTACACAATTTATAGTAACTGTGCTGTGCTCTTTGATTATGTTTGGACCGAAATAATAAGCATCCAGTCGATCGCCCAATTCCAATGTGGATACGTCTAATGAGACTTTTTTTATTACTTATTTCTTTAAATAGAATGCACAGGAATGTTGACAACTAAAATAAATGTGTCTCAGTGTGCGCTATTCAATAAACATGCTAAAATAAATTATTAAATAATCAGATTAAATTTGTTAACTCTCGACAAAAAATTCAGTCGCTTGTTACCGACAGAGTAATATGCACAGTTTAATTACAATCGAGACGAGCATTACATTCCTAATTCATGTGTGCATACTTTTTTAAATGTTATGTTTTTTGCATAACGACATGTTATAATGTGACACAATCGAATATTTCAAATTTAATTATTCAAAATTAAATTATTGATTTAAATAGTTACTTCTTCATTTGCTTTATTGTTGATTACAAATTGCAAATTCACTCTGAAACACAATTATTTCTTTGAAATTGTATTATTTTCTGAGACACTCTGAAAACGAATAAAAATGTTTTCTGTATTATCATGCTGCAATACGTTAGAACTTCGGTCGTATAAAGTACAGGCGTACAATTAGCATTATTTCAGTGATAACATTCGTTGAATAAAACAGTGATACCGTACTACTCCGCTTTATACCACATGTGGTTAAAAGTGAATATGACCAGATTTTTGAAAAAGCAATGCTGGTCTATAATAACATGTTGTTATAAACCGGGGAAAGCTAATTTAATCAAAATTTAATTACGAATTACAGGAGCATCATCACCCTCAGTTTCATTATCTGATTCAGTGTCTGTTATACCTGTTCAATTGCTTAAACCTTCTGAAGAAATATACAAACATTCTTTAAATTTTAATGTTAAAGTGAAAATTCCCAATTCGTAATGTTGTTAAAAGTGAAGTTGACCAAGTTTTCACCAAACAAAATTTTCCTCACTATTAACAACACCTGGTCATATTTACTTTATAACAACATGTGGTGTAAAGCGGGGTAGTAGTACGGTAATTACCGAACACTTCGAAAATAAGGATAGTTTTTCTTAACATAATCTGACCTTTTCTTAAGATTGTTTTCCTCCCTATTATTTTTGCAAGTCAAAGTGACATACGTTTTATAATTATTGGAGCAAAAATGAGAAATTAAACAATATTATTCTTGTTGCAATGTTAAAATTGCAAATTGTTTAGTTGTAAATGAAGTGCAATACTTACAAGAAAAGAGTAACTGAGATAGAAACATTAGAAAGCAATACTTGTGAAAATGTACAAAAACCATATTTTTATGACTAGTGAAGAAGTTGCAAAACAAAGTTGAAAATGGACGATAATTTGATAACTAGCAATTTACAAACACTGTATTCACAAATAAGAACTCGAAAAATATTGTATCACAAAAGGAAAATAAAAAGAACGACTCTAAATGTTAATGAATTCACGCGAAAAATTAGAACTATTCAGAACATTACGCTTTTTTTGCACGGAAAGACTAAAAGAAGCAAAAAGAAGAAAGCAAACGATCAGAATGATGTGGTAGTGAGTTGAATTGAAGATTATTTTACTGCAATCGTGTCGTTCACGCGAAGCATATAAAGAATATAAAGATTCGCTATTTTTAAATGATGACTTTACGTGTGTGATACCAAAAATAGACCTGCTCTTCTGTCGAATGTACATCTGCCTCCATATCTCGTAAAAAATTAAATTTGACGTGTTTTCTTTCCTCTATCGAAAAACACACACAAAAGTTGTTCGAAGAAATTGATTTGCGAACATGCACTCGTTGTGAACATAAAACATGCATTTTCCTTCTCATCCATAAAAAAAACGAACAAAAATTATGTTCTTTCATTCATAATTTTTTGTTTGCAAAGATTAATGGGCACTGAATGAGGTGACAGCGTTTACATTCGCTGTAAAGTCTTTATGTCATAAGAACACTGCGAATCAGTTGAAGTTGAACACTGTTGAAGTTTAGTTGAAAGCGAAAAATTGCATGAACAAATGATGTGCAATGAGTTAATTACGATTCACTATGTACTCGACTATTGTTCATTGTTACATCGGAATCGATTTGAAAGCTGAAAATCGCTGATAAAGTAGAGTTTGATTGAAGTGTATGAACAATTTTGAAAACATTTCTTTCACTCTTCGCTCGCATCTCGTCTTGTTCGCAGGAAATGTGCACGTTTATACTACTTGAATCGATATGTTCGAAATGAAAAATGAAAGAAAAGTGTTGTTTGTGCAGTTTGTGAAAAGACATGGAAAGCATAACAACTATTTTTAGCCGAGCAAAACACGGACACAACAATCAAAGTGCAATGAAAACAATCGTTTGTAAGTATTCACATTCGCAGCGACTCGATTAATGAAAAGTAAACGGAAAACGTTGCATTCATACAACAACTAACAGCGAGCACACAATCCGTCTTCAAAATGATAGCAATTCATTTTACGCACTAAAAGATAATCACAAACTTTGCAATGACACTTTGAAAAAATGTTCAACAAACAAATCCTTGTCTCGTATTTGCGACGCACCGGAAAATGTAAATTTTAAATTTCCTTCGAAGCATGACTCACGAATAATTAGCACAGGTTAATATTTGTAAAATGTTGCTGTTAAATGTTTAGACGCAGTTTGAACCAAAAATGTTGCGGAAGAGAAAGTTGACGTGCAGTGCGCAGCGGATGCGAGCGTCCTGCGGAAAGCAGAGTTCATTTGAGAATTGGTCTCTGTTAATCGAATTTGCGGCAAATATGTGCATGAAGTGCAATCGAACAGTGGTATGAGCTGCGAACGAGAGCTGAACGGCTGCAGTAACGATTAAGCAGTACTCGCATTAGATGTGTGCGTTCGCGAACCTCAAACTTGTGCCTGTGTGTGTTCGTGCGATCATATCGACGGCGACTGCAAAGAAACAGGCGCAACGAATCGATTGAATACTTGGTCGAGTCTAAAAGCATTCTCCTGCATTACACTGCCTCAACTCCAACTATTGTCACACAGACAACCATTGATTGCTAGGCATTCACGATAAGGAGGGTCGGTTGTTGTTTCGGCGGTGTTCACTTCTCGGTGTTCGTTTACATCAACCGTTCATAAAAATGGCGAGTGTCGCTGAAGGTGATCAGAGTGACAGCGGAAGCGCACAGAGAAGTGAAGTCGTCGAACAAACCAAAGATACAATCGAAGAGTTGCGGAAAGAAATCGAAAGGTTGAAAACGCGATTAGAAGAGGAGCGAAAGAAACTGAACGATATTAATTGTATGTGACCGTTACTTCACTTCTATTCAGTGATCTGTGATTGTACTGCAATGTGCCTTCTCGTCGACCACTAATCAATCTCGTGTATCTTTGCTTGCAGTTGCGTCCGCAGCTCAAAGACTCGATCATTTAGGAAACTTGAATATTAAACAGAGACGGATATTGAAAGGACATCAGGGAAAAGTTCTTTGCTCAGACTGGTCACTGGACAAGCGACACATCGTCAGCTCGTCTCAGGATGGAAAGATGATCATTTGGGATGCGTTTACTACAAACAAAGTATGTTGCTGCAGAGCAGCTGAAAATCGCAGTCACTCATTTTGTTGCAGGAACACGCCATTAGTATGCCGACCACATGGGTTATGGCCTGTGCTTACGCCCCATCTGGAAGTATGGTTGCCTGCGGGTACGTGAAGTCTTTTCTTCGAAAAGAACATTAATAGTTGTTTCTCAGAGGATTGGACAATAAGATCACCGTTTACCCGCTCAGTTTAGAGGAAGACGTGCAGACGAAGAAAAAACATGTCGGAACACACACCAGTTACATGTCGTGTTGTCTATTTCCGGGAACAGACCAACAAGTCAGTCGCCCTGCGCGGAAAGCACGTTTAATTCATTCATTCGCTGTTCTCGACAGATTTTAACAGGGAGCGGTGATAGTACCTGTGCTTTATGGGACGTAGAATGTGCCACTTTGATTCAAAGCTTCCATGGACACGGCGGAGACGTGATGTCCATTGACTTATCTCCATCCGAAACGGGAAACACTTTTGTGTCCGCTGTACGCATGCAATGTTTAATTATTCAATTACTGAAACACTCTGCTTTCGCTACTTCGCAGGGTTGTGATAGACAAGCACTAATCTGGGATCTTCGTAACGGTCAATGTGTTCAATCTTTCGAAGGTCACGACTCGGACATTAATTCGGTTAAATATTATCCGAGCGGTGACGCCATAGCAACGGGTTCTGATGATTCCACTGTAAGTCGAACTCACTTTCAATATCGATCACAGTTCGCACGTGTTTAGTGTCGTCTTTACGATCTGAGAGCGGATCGCGAGGTGGCCGTCTATTCACGACAAAGCATAATATTTGGTGTTAATTCGGTCGACTTTTCGGTCAGTGGTCGTGTACTGTTCGCAGGCTACAATGACTACACTGTCAACGTTTGGGATACTCTGAAATGCAATCGATTGTGTATTCTATATGGACACGAGAACAGAGTTACTTGTTTAAAAGTTTCTCCAGATGGAACTGCACTTTCGACAGGCAGTTGGGACTTTACTCTACGGGTAAATGTTTCATCGCTAACTTTGCACTCACTCTTCTCCTTTCTTCAGATATGGGCCTGATAATAGGTATCTTTAGTGAGCCTTGTTCTCGAGTCAATTTCTTGGGAGACTCAATAATAACAAAAATGGAATCAAAATCGACACTAAATTTGATTTAGTCAACGATCAAAATACGTTCGTTAGAAGTTGTGAATTGAATTGACTTGCGTTTTTTACTGTTTTCTGTTCGAGTTCGCAAGTGAACAGTGAAGTGTGCTCGAAACGGACAACAATTTCGATGTGTTCAAATATGATCGAATTCCACAGAAGAAAACGATGAACTCAACGCCGACAGATCAGTTCGCAGTGTCGCCGCATTTCTCACCGTTTTCTATGCAGTTTAACAAACTATTACGCAATGCGAGCGAAACGAAACATTCGGTGGTTACGTCTTGTCACAGTCCTCATCTGTGACTGTCATGTGTGCTCTTCAGCAGTGAACTGCGAATTCTGGAAATTCAACTGTTCAAATTGAATTCAGCTGAATTCAAAACGTGTACAAAGTCCAAATAAATGAGAGATTAGCTTCCAAACGTTACGAAAAATTACAGACTGAACAAAATTAACAGCTTTTCCGCAAATTCAATATTCAAAAGAAAAAGTGTTGATTAATAATTGTTTTCATTTCTCAATGAAATAACAAAAATGGGACCATTTTAAATGAATCACTTTAAACATTTATTGTAAAAGTAATTCAAATTGAAAAACGAATAAAATAAATTGAATTCAGTGAAAAACGTTCATAATCAACAAATCTTAACTGTCAACTTAACGTTGCTTTGTTCAAAAACCCTAATTTTTAAGAGTTGCATATTTTAATTCGCAGGATACTTCGTGATAATCGTTGACTGTGCAACAATCGTTGGCTCATTTGTGTTCACAATTATTTATGCATTCACTTCAGAAACAAACGTCTTTGTGTTTAGACATTGTACCAATAATCAGATGCCAATTGACTTCAGGTCACCGCGGCGATCCGAAGTTTCATCTAAACAACTTATGCACAGCATTTTTGAGTAAAGGTGAGTTGGACAGAGCAATGGCCAATATTATCACAAAAACGGCAATTAGTAGGACGTTGAATTTGTTTCCCTTTCCAGATCTTTAATAAATAGTAAATCACACTGACAAAACTGTTAACGTACCCTTCGCTGTAAACAAGAATATGTGTCAGTTGGACGTGTTCGTCATTCTTCACAAGCCTGTATTCGCTGGGAACGCTGCTTCTGCCTGAAAACCACAAAAATTATTCAACTGAAATGTGATAATTGACATTAACATTCTTCGATTTGCGGACTTTTAACCACTTCGCACATGGCAATACAGCTGATTCTACGCCCCAATAAACTGTTCTTAAAGCCTCCACTGAATGGACTGAACTCGACTGCCACTTCAATTCGAGTGCTCAAATAAGTTCCAGAACCATACAAGTCCCTCTAAAAAAAGTAAATTATTCATTCACTCTCATTCAGTCCCTAATCACGTCACTGATAGCTGTTCGATTTTTGCATACTTTGTTGAGACAGTTGAGCAAACCATTGTAAAGAATCGAGTGAAAATTCTCCACTTGAGATCCGTGAAATCCAACAAATGAGCCATACTTTCTCTTATCTTCACCAAATCTCTCCTTTTCTCTCGTTATAACTTTGAACAAGAAATTTGGTTGATATTTGTTGAACAAATTTGGGGTCTCTTCGCATTTAATTAGCTCAAGTTTAACAGAATCCTGTGAAATGATCCAATGAAGTAATCTCCAAGTATTCAACGAAAGATTTGTACTTTCATTTATATCATTAATTGGGGGAATAGCATCGAAAGCCTCGTACTAAAATAAAGAATGCAGTAAACATAATTCTCATAACTATACAAACCGTGAGCTCAAATTGTTTTTCTTCTTCTTTGACTAGAAATGAAGGAAATGGTCTCAATGCACTTTCACGTCTGTATGTCATCAATCCGGCACCGAAAAGGGTTACCTTTAAGTCATAAGGCATCAACTGTTCCACTGTTTTGCCGGCAAGTATTTCAAGAACTCGCGATCTGTAAAAATTTAGCTCTTCGTCAACAACTTCAGACATTTTGGTGACTAGCTTCGGAAAGAGGAACTGAAGGTAACTGTCGATGTTTACACAAGAGCAAGTTATTGTCAAAGAAACGATTGATTGAGAATATCGAATACTTATTCTATTTCTTGAATTCAAAACATGAGTTGTGCAAAACATTAGTTGTCACGGCGATCGGCAGCTGCGCGGATCAATCATTCATTACGTTTTGTTTCGCAAGTGTGCGAAATGAAAACTTTATTTCTGCAAAAATAACTTTTCATTTTATTTCATTAATTCACGAACAATAACTTGCAGTGAATGACTGTTTGCAGTACTAAATGTTCGCTCGGCGAATACTGTTAACAAAACGAAACGACGAAAAGAAAAATAAAATGCGATCGAAAATAGTTCGTTTCGGAAAGCGAAACAGTAATAATTGAGAGCACTGCGAAAGTGTATGCACTGTATACTTTACGCGAACGGAAGTCGTATTCGCGGCTGTATTATCGTTGCCAGCAATTATAAGGACGGACACACATTTATTTTCACGGTTTACCGAAGTCTAGACGGGCGTAACGTTTTTTGCGTTTAAAACATTGTTATTATTTAACAGTCGATAAAGTATCACGTTTATGAAGTGCTCTGTAAAAAATAACCTTTCATTACATTTTCTCATTTGAACAGCACTCGAAGAAGAAATATTCCATGTTGGCGAGCATCATTAAAGTTGTGTTTAACTTTGGTTGTCGTTTTTCCGCAAAAACCGCAGTCAGAAGGCTATTATTTCTTGGTTTTTTGTTTCATTTAGCATTCACCTGTTATTGTATCACTTTATTACAAATATGATTTTTGTGTGCAAACTACTGTTTCTTGGACGATTGCGTGACACCAAAACAACAAAACAATTATTTTTCTTCATCAACTTTCGTAACAAATTTCATCACCTTCTGTAATAAATATTACAATAACGTAAAACTTGTCGAGGGACGAGTTTGTTTGCATTTCACGAGGACAACGTGATGTTCGTTCTTTCTCCTAATGTTACACAGCTTTATTGCAAATTGTTCATTGCTGTTTGCAATAAACATGAACAGTACACAGCTTTCGCGTATTTCACTGCTGCTTCACAAGTTTATGAATGAACTCATCGAGAACGCAATGAACTCCCAATTTGGGAGCGCCTTTTATCGCGCAGATCATTATCGTTACAAATAATAATCAGTCACTTTGCAAGTGTCACAAGCACAAGTTGATGTTATCAATAATCTTTTTAACTTTTTTATAACTCATAAAACTCCGTTTAAGTATTTGAAATTAAAATGTAATCACTGACTGCGAAAGTGAAACAACTTGGCGACAAATTTCTTGATTGATTGTCAATTTAATTTTTGTTTCTCGAATTTGATAAACGTTAATAAAATCACTGATTCTTAATAATTGATAAATTATCGTTTTGTAGTCATTCACGAAAGTCCAATTTTGTACGTTTACATGTGTTGAGCCTAAAATCTTCCAAATTAACATCAATTATCACAGCTACTTTATCAGCGCATGAATAAGTTGTTGAAACTTTTCTGCATGTTCAAAATATGACTGCAGATTTGTCGATGAATTTACAATGAGAGATGAGAAACAAATGGAAATTATAATTCTGAACACGATGTTTGACTCGCGACAAGCAAGTTGGAAATATTGATATGGTTGCAATGAACATAAGTTTTGCGATAATTGTGAGAATAAAGGGTGATTAATTGCTTGTATTGTAATTGAGAAAGAAGATTGCCGAAATCGCGACGTGATCGCAGAGACAGTGCGGCAAAATTTATGTCTTTCTGTGTGTGTTCACCTCATTTATGTGCTGTCATCGACTTCGCGATTAGCAATTAAGCATAGTACACAAAGGATTGCACGAGTTATTTAATCGAACAATTAACTTCTTAGCAAACTTTTATTACCACTTTCCAGCAAACGTACTTATTTTGTAAACCAATTTCTGTGAAATAAAGTAATTTAAATGCAAATTATGAACAGTGAACTACAAAGTGAATCGAATCTGTGTTCATGTTTTGCGAATGAAAGACGCAAAATGATTGCAGTTCGCAGTTTAAAAAACGTGGGGACAGCGAATAAGAAAAGCATTTTTTCCGAATTTCGATGTGAAAATTTAAATTTAATATTATTGTAAACATTTTCTAAAAGAGTAATTTGCTTGTTGTACAAAAAAGAAAATTACGCAAATATTTGAGAAACAGAAGCACAACAAGTGAATAAGAAGTTTGCTTAGAAAAACGTTAATTGTCGAAATGGTTGCATTTTGCTGTCCGTTATGTTTCGAAATATGAAATTATAATCTATTTTTCGTAACTGAAAATAATGTGTGTGAAATTATTTTCGAATGCAACGTTTTCAGCGCATTCAAGTCACTTCTTTTGTGCCTCAATTCATTGATTGCTTTTAAGAAATATGCAAAAAAGCGGCGATGACAAGTTAATTGAAGTGCGAATAATAAAAAATTATTGTTCGCAGTAAATTTACTTGCGCTACCTCTTCAAATTAATGACTCATTTTCGCTTCTTTTACGTTAAACAACAATTTACTAACAATTTGCGTGAAAAAATCATGTTGCAAATAATCACAACAATAATCGCGATGTAGCCATTAAAATGAAGTCGCATTAGTGTAGTTGAACGCATCTCTTAAAAAACAATCGAATTTTCGAATTTCTCATTTTGTTGAATTGAGTTTTAGCGTTCAAATAAAGTTTATTGAAAGAAAGGAATATGAATAATAATAAGAAACAACAACAATAATTGCGACTTATGAATAGTGTGTGTTCATTTGTTCAATGT
>NCKV01001237.1:0-11002 GCA_003675905.2 Leptotrombidium deliense
CATTTGATAACGATCAATACAAATTGACGATGAAAAGCATATTTAACGTAATGTAGTTTTGACAAAATAATGTATTCCTGACTCTATTCAAGTCAGCACCATTTAAACTCAATTTAAAAATGACGCGAATTTACACATCATGTTATCTAAATCTTACTGTTGTTTTTTGTGAGTAATTTAAAAAAACATTGGTTGTCATAGAAATAATTCGAAATATTGAAGTTCGATAGTTTATCACACATTAATTCGTGTTACTTTGATAAACATAATCCTTGCATTGTATTTTAAATTGATTCCATGGAATTTAAGAGTTCATTTTTTGATTTCAATGCATTGCAAAATAATGTGATTTTGATTAACAATGATATGAATTAAAAAGTTGGCAACGCAGATTGTTTGCAACTCACATTTCAAGGAGATTCGAGATTGGACGTTATTTTTTTGATCACTCGAATGTGAACGATACGCACTGAATTATCTGAGAGTAAATGCCGCCCTGTGACTCTTTGATTTTTGATAAAAGATCAAACAAACTTTTTCAAACAAAAGAAACACTCGATTTTTGAAGAACTTCGCAAAATGATGCGTATACTAATTGCGATTCTAATATGTTCACTGTTTTCTGGTTGTAAAACTCTTATTTTAACACAACCAGAACAGGTACATTTGTCATGCGGAGGTAAGTTTAGAACCAACCAAAATTGTTTTTGCGAGAAATGTACAATGTTGTGTGTAAACAACAGCGGATCCGACGCAAATGATTGTCACATGGACCACATTCAACTTAACAAGTCAAGCGACAGTTGAGTACGGAACTCGAACTTTGGATAAATCAGTTTCTGGTTACACAACCAAATTTGTAGATGGTGGATCAGAGAAACGATTTATGTTTATTCACCGAGTAACTTTGAAAAATTTAAAACCTGGACAACTTTATTGTGCGTTGAAATATTATCTTTTTTGCAACTGTTTATAAGAAATAATTTGTTTACCGTAGTTTACCACTGCGGAAGTGATGATGGATGGAGTGCGATTTATTGGTTCAGAGCATTAAAAAGTGGTTCAGATTGGTCGCCGAGAATCGCACTTTTCGGTGATTTGGGAAATAAAAACGGAAAATCGATCCCAAGACTACAAGAAGAAGTTCAAAGAGGAAATTTCGACGCCGTTATCCACAATGGTTTGTAATGAATTTTGTTTTTATAAAAATCAAAATTAAATTTGATATTTTATTGTAGGAGACTTCGCTTACGATATGGATACGGTGAGTGAAACATTAGTGAGTTGAATTAATTTTTATCAAATGTACAGGACAACGCCAGAATTGGTGACGAATTTATGAGACAAATTGAACCAGTTGCTGCTTACGTTCCATACCAGACTGCAGTCGGAAACCATGAAAATGCTTAGTAAGCTCAACTTGACATTGGCGCACAGTTCAATTAAAATCTATATTGTTTAGTAATTTCTCAAATTACGTGAATCGTTTATCGATGGTCAACGGTGAAACTGGAGAAATGAATAACTTATTCTACAGTTTCAATATTGGACCAGCACACTTCATTAGTTTTTCGACTGAATTTTATTTCTACGTCGAATATGGATGGGCTCAAATTGCGACTCAGTACCGATGGCTTGAAGAGGATCTCAAAGAAGCCAGTAAACCTGAGAATAGAGAAAAAAGACCGTGGATTATCACATTTGGTCATAGACCCATGTACTGCAGCACAGATGACTCCGACGATTGCACACACAAGGAAAGCATTGTGAGAATTAAAATACAGTCAAGACACACTCACTAAAAATATTTTAAACACAGATAAGGAAAGGTCTTCCAGTTATTCACGCGTATGGACTTGAAGATCTTTTCTACAACTACGGCGTCGATTTGGAAATTTGGGCACATGAACATGTGTACGAAAGAATGTGGCCTGTTTATGATCGAAATGTCTACAACGGAAGTTACGATGAGCCTTATACGAATCCAAAAGCACCGGTTCACCTTGTTACTGGATCTGCGGTATATTTCAACTGCTCATAATTTATTGAATTAAATAAACGAACACTTTTTTCTCAACAGGGCTGTCAGGAAGGTATTGACCCATTTGTGAAACATCCTCCTGCGTGGAGTGCAGTTAGAATATCCGATTACGGATTCACAAGAATGCATATAATGAATAAGACTCATTTATACATGGAACAAGTTTCAGACGACAAGGTAATATGAAAGACTTATTATGTGACTACTAACAAGCTGTTTCTAGAATGGCACTGTTGTTGATAAAATGTTACTCATTAAAGACACTCACGGTCCTTACAGAATTTGAAACCATTAAAACACATAATTCAATAAACAAAACCTTCTCTAATGAAACACGCTCAACGAAACTTTTCTTGTGCGATTCAGTGAATATCTGATTAGAAATAAGTGTTGACCATTTGTTAAATGTGTATAAGTTATCTATTATGGCAGTTGACCGATTAGAAAGGTTTCAATAAATAACTATTCTTCATATGTTTGGGATTTTCTACCACGTTTACTTCGTCTTCTTCTTTTCCGTGAAAGTAAATTTAAGTCGTCTACTAATACTTTCGGCAGTAAATTTGTATCCATATCATTCTCAATAACTGCCAATAAACACAATGTTTTCAAATTAGGAGCTACGGAAATGAAAAAATAAACTCATATTCTTTGATAATTAAATTACTTACAGATGTCAATTACGTAAAGATCAGAATGATCAACTAACATTACATCTGACTGGATATGGGTCAACGATGCAAACTTTTCCCAGTTTTTCAACCGAGGACTGCAATACAAATATCAATCAAACGATAAACACGATCAAAACAACAAACCTCGTTCCACCGAAAATGTAAATTCGATTATCTATCAAACAACAACAATGTCTTCTTCGAGGACACGGAAGTTGACCTTTGATATTACTGCGACTCCATGAATTCTTCGCCGGATTAAAACAATATAAGTCATTGTAGTGTTGTTTGATATCTCCATTGTATCCACCAAATATATACAGTTTATCGTTTAGAACAAACGCTGAATGGCTTCTTCGACCTTCAGGTATTTCACCCGTTACTTCGGGGACTACCCATTGTAATGTACAAGTATCGAAATACACAATATTCGAGTCATACGACTCCTCTGATGTCTGTACAGGGCCATCCATATCTGATCGACCACCAAACACATACATTCGTCCGTTAATATTAGACGCAGTATGAAAATCTCTACAAGTTGGAGGTATTCCCCTGTTTGGAACATACATCCAAACGAACGTTTCGAGATTTAAACAAAACAAGTCTTGTGATAACGAATCGAATACATCCTCATATCCACCAAAAACATACATTGAATTACCAACTACACAACTGCTGTGTCCGTCTCTTGCATTTGGAATTAGACCGTAAACCAGAGGTTGCGACCAAACGTGAGTAACTGTGTCAAACTTATACAGAACATTACAGGCACCATTGTCGTTTCGCCCTCCAAACAGATAAATACAATCTCCGTAAGCGACAACTGTATGTCCGTAACGTTGTAATGGAGTTTTCGTGACAGTCGAATCGGCCTTGTATTCGATCTGAAGCCACCTAACAGAGAGCGTATCGAAAATATGAACGTCTATGGGTCCACTGCCATTGTAGTCTTTGTCTGAACAGTGGCCTCCAAATGAATAAATTCTGTGCCCTACGGCAGCCGCTGCGTGATTTACCCGCTTCGGGCCTCCATCGACACTAAATATTGCGTACATTTCTCAACTTTTAACTTGTTTCGTTTGAGATAAAAGATCGCGCTGTTATCGTTATAATAGTTTACTCCGTCAGAGACGAACGTCAAACTGCAATAGCAAAACAACATTACATGAATGCGTGTAACGTATATTTTGTTAATTTTTTGTGAAGTTCTAGTGTATTTAAAATTCACGAATAATAAGAATTATGTACTTACAACAATTTTAGACATTTAAAAAACAATAATCATTCACTTGTGCATATATAATTATTTTGGTAATGAAAAAAGTTTAAGGAAAATATTTCATAAATTCTCGAAACACTTTTTATCATAAAGAAGTTAAATAATTTTACGACGTCAAACAATTTTAAAGAAAATATCTTAATAAAACTTACCCTCAAATTTTAAAAGTATTTTTTTAAAATTCTAAACTTGCTCAAAAGTATCATATAATAAATGTTTTACCTAATGGTAGTTGAGAAAAGTTGCAATCATAGAACAAGTTGTAAAAATCAAACAAATCCGACGCAGTTTATGAACAAGTGTATTTTCATGAACAGATGTGACCAAATATTTTTCTCTCATATTTCATTTTCATTTCAATGTATTGCAATGACAGGTTAACACAGATAGTGACACACATTTGGTCGTATTTGTATTGTACGAACATTCAATAAACTGTTTGTGAATGAAACAACTGTAAAACAATATTTTACATACAAATAATATTTTGTGAACACGCAGTGAATTCAGTTTTGTGAAATTGATATAAAATCAATAACTCGCTTTTAATTACACCAAACTGATCAGGAAAAGCAAAAATGTGTGATTCATTTAAACGGGAAGAAAAATTGCTGCTGACGAAAACTGTCATTGCAACAATCATTATCCAACAAAATGAAAATTCTGAAAAAATAGTTACAATTTAACGAATAATCAACGTTTCGTTTGATAATTAATTCGCAAAACGAAAAATGATTGCGATTTGATATGTTACTTTGACGTCTAAGTTACTGTTGAAAAGCAAATACTACGAAACAAGACAAACACGTTTAATGACATCATTTGAACGGAATCGGAAATACATGAAACCATAGAAAATGCAAAATCACGCCAAGAATGCAAGAGATATTCGAGTCTGATATTTGCATTGCATGATTTATGTTTCAGAGAAAAGTTATCAACACTTTGAGTATTGCTGACATTTCAATGATTCGTTGATTGTACGTGATGTAAACATAATGCAAACACCCCAAAATGACTCAGTATTTGGCGACTTTCACAGGAAGTGGGAGCCCAGAAAGGACGGAAGTGTGAACGAAGGTCGCATACAGATAACGAACGGTTGTAAACAGCGATCGAAGACCGTTTGTTTGGAGGACGCACTGAGGCGATCAATAAATGAAAGGTCCGCCGGTCGGCGGCGCGCACATTGCGAACAATGGTGGTAATTGTGCGCATGCGCATTGCAGCGAATCACCTTTTCGTGAACTCTCAGCTTATGGAGTTTAATGTGTGCCTATTTTAGGCAGATTGTCGACATTCGTTTCACGCTCAGAAACAGGTAATCATTGCTTTCGTTAGTCTTCTGCTCGTGTTTCGCTGCCAATCACTGCGGTTGCTGAGTTCTGTGCGATCTAAAGGCGATTCTTACGAAACGTTGTCGATTCGACGCTTTTTCGGCCGGCATTTCGGCAGCTCTGATGAGCTAATGATCGCCATTCCACGTCTGCAGAGTCTCTAGGCCATAGACTGTGTCGAGGGACACAACGTGGCGGTGGGGCGGAGGTCACTTCGGTAACGCAGGTCACGCTGAGGCCGAACGGTGTCGAAGGCAGTCGCTCTCCTTGAGTGTCACTCGGTGTTCGACAATAACGACAACAGTGAACGCATTGTTTGTAAGCAGTGCAAGGCGAGCAGTGCACTCCTAATTTTGCCTTTGTTAACCGAGACGCAGTTTTCCTTAGAAATCGAAAAGAGGTCATTAATTGGGGTTTAATTGGCAAATCACTCTCTGAAGAACAGAAACAATCGATATGGCTTTGAAGAGAATTAAGAAAGAGTTAGAAGATTTAAAGCGAGATCCTCCAGCACAATGCTCGGCAGGACCAGTCGGCGATGATCTGTTCCATTGGCAGGCGACCATCATGGGTCCTCCGGATAGTCCGTATCAAGGAGGAGTATTCTTCTTGACGATTCATTTTCCGACGGATTACCCTTTTAAACCGCCGAAAGTTGCTTATACGACGCGGATATACCACCCAAACATTAACAGTAATGGAAGCATTTGTTTAGATATTCTTCGATCGCAGTGGTCTCCTGCGTTAACTATATCCAAAGTATTGCTCTCCATTTGCTCTTTATTATGTGATCCCAATCCTGATGATCCGTTGGTACCGGAAATTGCAAGAATTTATAAAACAGATCGCGAGAAGTACAACGAATTGGCGCGAGAGTGGACCCGAAAGTACGCTATGTGACCACTCGATTATTAATTAAATACTTTTGATTAACCTTCTAATCACAACCAAAACAGCTTCCCTTATATAACCACTTCTCAGCTCTTGACCCATTGTTTCTATGAACCGATTGTATCAAAATTCGCTCCTTTGATTTCCTCAACATCACAGCAGATCGGTTTTCTAATAAATTCTCGAAAGATGTGTCTATTATTAAGAATGCCTCTTTAATGTTAGTTCATTGATAGTTTTACAAATGCTTTCATTGCGCTGTAAATCCTGAACCGACTTTTGTAGTCCATAAAAAGCTGTTACTTTCTGTTTTAATACATCGTCGAATTCAACAAAAGACTCAATTTTCTCGGAATCAATCGTAGCATCTCTTCAACTAACGACAGCTCTTCGCTCACCAAGTGTGAATGTTGTGGATTTCGTTCTGTGTATTCGACAACTTTCTTATAATACTGTTCACAGGAAGTCCAATTACGCAACTGATCACGAGGATCTGAACTGTACAGTTTAGAGTGTAAACGGCCGATTGAAAAGTAAGCAACCAAAATAGGCTTGACCATTTCTTCATCGAAAGTAGTCGGCAATTCGCCTTTTGATTTGTCTTTAAACGTTTCGATGAATGCAATGTATTCTTTGATCGCCTTAGTAATCATAACATTAATTTTTTTCACGTGAGCGATCAGTTCTTCGCCCTGCTTATTTTCAGTTTGAAGAATAAGAATATCACCCATTTCTGAATATGTTTCCCCTAACTCAAACAACATTTGTCGATTTTGTGCTAAAAAGTACTGCGCGTTGATTTCGCTCAATAAGTTTTGCAACATAGTAACTCGTCGTTTGTGCATTTTATACTTTCGATCAGAATCTGTTTCGAAAAACGCCAGAAGACGATATAACTTACTATTGTCTTGAACACAATCTACATAATCAGACGCATGTTCGTCTAAAGCATAGTACTCTTTTGCTTGGTTCACGTAATTTTGTGCCTCAAGAAACACGGTTCTCGCATCGTCAAATTGCGTCACTATTTTGCACGGTATTTTACATTCAATCGCACTTATTTCATCGTCAGTGAGCATCTCAACATTTTCGGAGTGTGGTGGAGATTGCGGAGCAGCTGAATTTTTTGACGCCTCGAGTAGCATTAGGCAATGTTTCACGCAAATTCTGGCCAAGTCTGCCTTCGCACGTTTCGCTCTTTCGTCGTCGTCTCCGATGTTTGACAGGTGATTGTTGAGAACAAATCTTCCGCAGGCAATAAGGTGCGCTGCATTTTCAAATTCGTTTTTCGTTGCATAATATTGAGAAAGAGTGGATGTATGCATCGCCCAGTCGACTGCATCGAATTCTTTGCTTTCGTATTGTCTTCGAAGAGTACGCTTGCAATAAACAGCGGATTCATCATTTCTCTCAAGTTTTTCATAAACTTGTGCGAGAAAATAGAGGCTTTGTGTGAATGTCTTCTCGACGTCTGTCAAGGCATTACTATTTTTACAACTGTCTAATGGATGTGAAGTAAATGCATCCATGAGAGATAAAGTTGTGTTTTCTCGGTTTTCTTGCCTACGCCAACAATAATATGACTCTTCTGCTTTTCGCAGGTGTTCTGCTGCAGTTTCGTATTCGGCGCGCGTCGACCACAAAAATCCCAATTGATTCAAAGCGATACACTTGTACAAAATAATCGATGAATTTTCACTGAATTTCTCCTCGATAATATTTAAGGCTGAAATTAATAATTGTTCTCCTATCCCAAATTCTTCAGTTTCAATCGAATTAATTCCGAGATCGATTTTGATAACAATGTTGATCAAAGTTGCGTTATTTAATGGCTCTTCTTCTGAGAAACTGTCTTCAAATTCGTTTAATTTCTCTTTCAATGCTTCTAGAATTTTGGCTGCCTCGTAGCGAGACTTGAAAGGTTCATTTACCGGATCTTTTGCGCTTTCTACATCCATCAATTGTCTCGCCCTTTTGTACTGCTCTTTGGCGAACGGCAACCACTCTTTCAGAGAAGCCATTTTTCAAAAACTAACTGCAAAAGTCTTAAATTAATCAATTAAAACTAAACAAAATTACGCAATTATTAAAAAACTGTTTAGGTGAAAGTGAAAACGAGACAAGTGACACAACTTTCGGCGTGAGTTTCGCACGTTTCACAGCGAATGGGAAAGGAATGCAAGCACGAGCCTCGTTTTATACGACATTTGCACTCAAAAAGTGAACGCAAACCGCAAACGCATCGTTCTGTTTACTGGTAGTGTTACTCTTCGCGACGTGTTTTCTTCTAAAAATTGTGCCGAATCAACAGTCGACAGCAAAATTAGCACTGTTCTTCATTTTGTTTATGTTTGCAAAAATGAAACAATGACTAAAAATTAATGGATCACCTTTCTTTCTAAAAAACTGACCGACGTGTAAAGTGCAACGAACGTTGTATCAAGCATTGCTCAAAAGGGAAGCTATCCTCGACTGTTCAGAGAATCTGGAAATTAGGTAAACAATGAGTCCCATTTGGCTGCCGTTTTGGCCTTTGCTTGAGGCGTCGAATGGACTTTCTGTTGTATTCGTTGTCGTCTGTTTGTTCACAATGATTGCATTTCTGCTGAGGTTCGCTTTCTCGTTCTTTGTTTACACACACTTCGATTTTCACTGTTTTTTCGTAGATTGAAACCTCAAGCAATGGACGATGCCTGTGTTCATGTACAATCAAAACCGACGGAAGGACAGTCAATGGCTCTGGTTAAGAATCCATTCTCTGTTAAAATGAGTGATTCAGAGGCTGCTAAAAGTAATCTAGAAGATGGTATTCTGCTGACAATTGCTTGTGAGCGTTCGTTCTGGTGCATTCACTTTTGGGGTGTCGATATCAACACATTCCACAGTTGTTTACGAATGAAGTGGCAAACGATGAAAGAAGCAATATTTGGCAATTCGTTTTTAGATGATGCAATATTGGAGAAAAGTGAACTTGAAATGTAAATGTTATAAAAAATCTGCTAACAATCAGAAAAATCAAAAATTATAATTTCACACACTTTTGACCTAGGGTCGACATAACGGGAACTGAAGGAAAGCAATTTGTGATAAAACCGTCAAAGGAATTGACGGCTGAAAGTTTAGGAGAATCTCCAAGAACTCGTTATCCCCTTATAACGGCATTGATATGTAATGAGGATGATGTTGAAGAGGAGTTGAAAGACGAAAGTGTTGTAAGATATATAGTTAAACCATAACAGCAATTTTACTCATTTTTTCTTAGATGCTAATGTTTACTGTGGTACATGTAAAAGATTCTGTTTGTCGAATGGATACAAGTATTATTTCTCAACTATTGAAACAAAGAAATGGTGAAATTCTGAATCTGCAAACATTGTTTACACCAGAAAATGCTGATGATGTAACGTCCGATAAATCGTCCCCACTTTGTGTCGTATGTCAAGATGCAGTTATTTCAAGAGCTCTGCTTCCCTGTCGCCACACCTGTGTCTGTGGGAAGTGTTACGAAAAGATCGACAAGTGTCCGCTCTGTCGCAGCTACATTCATTCGTTTTTCCGAATTGCAAATGAAGAAAACCAGAATGAAAGCTCACCAGAAACGAATTCTAGCCCAACATCAGAAAGTACACCTCGGAGTTCAAATGTGTTTACAAGATTTTCAATGAAAGTCAATTCATGGTTAGGTCTTGGTTGATCAGTTTATCGATTATTATTCACGAGTGCAATTTTCACTTTACATGTTACAACGCGGTTATGCCTTTCATATTTTATTTACACTGATTATAAAATGGATCACTAAACACTGGTAACGTTTATTTCATGCATTCATTTTTTATATTTTGATTCGTATGTCAATCCATCAGTTTTGAGCGAGTAAAAGATTACACATTAATTAGGACATCTTCTTTCCTTTTCCTTTTTTATTTACAACAGTCCAGCCATCGTTTTCTTCACTTTCCATGGACACATCCTTCGTATCATTCAATGCTACAGTTTCCATTTTACGAGAAACTTCATTGATTTGTGGAATGCATTCACTTTTCGTGCGCTGCTTTACTTTCTCGTCAACAATCGTTCTCAATTCTTCGTGTTTTCCATCAGCAAACATATCTCTATACTTGCAAAGCATATAAGCCAAATATTCTAAGCTTCCGTCTTCAACACAAGTATCAAATTCATTGTCAACGATTTCTGCGATATATTCTCCAATTTCTTCTTTGGATACATCAGAGTATTGCTTAAAGTAGTCATAAACAACAGTAATCATCCAGTCTCTTTTCTGCGAAGATTCCGCACCTCCCATACCTTGAGAAATTGAGATTTGCAATGCCTTCCATTCGTAAATAGTTTCTCGAATAGACTCAAAAAACACGTCTTTTTCATCAGCACTCATCGCGTGCACTACATTTGAAACGCGTTCATTAATTACGTCTTGTTTCTTTTTGAATTCAAACGCTTGCAAATGCACTAGTGTTGCAGGTCGGGTAACCCGAACCCAACCCGAACTTGTTTCGGGGAAAAAATGGGCATTCGGGTAACCCGAAACTTCGGATCCCGACTTGCAACACTAAAATGCACCACTAAAATTCGCTTAAAATTTACATGACCACAAACTTTTCGAAATGTGACAACTTTTGAATCATGTGACGTAATGGACATCATGTTTAGCATAACATAAAATCCTATAAATTTTTAACGTAAAAATCAATGAAAATTTGGAGATTTAAGATTTGGAATGGTGATTCGATGATTTTGCGAAATGCAATTTCATATTTAA
>NCKV01001238.1:0-10998 GCA_003675905.2 Leptotrombidium deliense
AGGAACATCACCTGCAATAATTCCAATTTTTAAACTATTAAATAACCTAGTTCAGTGTTAACTTCTATAAAATTTTAACTTGATTTTTTGTTTGTATAAAAGTTTTTTCATACAATATCGATATTCTGTTGAGCATGAAAGCATCTTTTTTTTGCTCAGTGACGCTAATCGCATCTGATCTGATTGACGCATTGAATAATTGATGCTAATCTCTACGATTATTTTGCCAACACTTTACATACAGCTTGTCCTTTATAAGAGTTCCACTGTTTGACGTAAAATTACGATCAAGTTGTAATTTCTATTCCAACATATATCTAACAAATTGGTGTAATTCATTTGTTGCTGTGATCTGTATTTTGGACGGTATTACCGTTCAAACAGCGGAACTTTTATAAAGTACACACTGTACAGGTTTCACTTTAAGACTGACAAAACATTACTGAACTTTTTAATTAGTGTATATTATGCCAAACTTGACAAAAATATAAATTTGTTGCTACAACAGTATGCGTATCCTCGAGTCAATAAGTGAAAAGGACTTTCGATTACATTGAGAAGTAAAGTTTGACACAGTTTGTGAAAAATGTGCAGAGACCGAAGTATTTATGCAGTACTCCTTTGTTTTCCGTCTCTACAAATGTTGCCTTTTCTCAAAATTTTGCAAAAACTGTGTCAACCTTTGTTTCCTTCGGGGTCAAATCGGTAGAACTTCGTACTCGTTGACTTACATTTGACCTCGGTCAAGTTTACGAGTTACTGTGTAAGTTGTGAAACTTTTTTTAATTTATGAATTGTTTAACAATCGTTTGCAGTTTGTTTAACACATTCATTGCTTATTTTCAATATTGTAAAATTTTTACTAAAAACATTTTGTTTGACGAAAAAGTTTTTTAGCACAAACTGATTAACCGCTTGCGTTATAAATGAGGTAACTATGCAACAGGTAATTATTCAATACATAACATTCAAGGTTTCGAGACATTTGCGGAAACATTTTTATTTCAGGTTGACTGTCTGTTTATTTAATAGGTTACAAGAGTATTTAATTGTCTTTTATGGAGTCTGATTGTGTGCGGTCAATACAACAGATTTGTTCTAATTACTTAAATGACCCATGGAGTTCAAACGATGACCTTATCGAAGTAACACAAATTTCGTGAGTGAAACAGTATAATTTTAATTTTAATAACTGTTCAATTGCAGTGGTGGCTTCGCAAATCAGACTTATCGTTGTTCTTTAAAGCACAAGTTTCCACATGAAGACGACGTTGTCGTCAAATTGTATGGCAGCAAATTCAGTGAGAATTTCGATGAATGCAAGGAAAATGGAGTAGCTGCTGAGGCTCTAATATTTTATATTTTGTCTCAGAATAACTTAGCTGCAAAATTGCTCGCTGTTTTTGATAATGGTAGAATAGAGCAATGTGTTAATGTGAGTAATATTTTACTTCGAAAACTATTTTGGACTCTGTTTCATGTTAAAGTTTATAATTCAGGGCCGAAACTTGACTGTGATCGATTTCAAGGAAAAATCATTGCTACGTGAGTTTGCATGTAAACTAGCGAAGTTTCATCAAATATCGGCACCAATTGCTAAAAATAAAGATTACTTGAAACGGCTGCGAAAAAAATTTGATGGCATTGAATGTAAAGATTGGATACAATGTATTCCTGAAAACGAGCAGGCAAACGTAGTCTCATTGTTTCAATTTCCACTTATTCAAGAAATTGATTTAATGGTTTCATTATCGGAGAAACTTGATTCGACAATTGTTTTTTCACACAATGATGCACATAATGACAATCTTTTGTTAAGAACGAATCCAGTGAATCAGGACGATCGAATTCTGATGATGGACTTTGAAATGTCAGGCTATAATTATCGAGGTTTCGATATTGGTTTCTTCCTAATGCAAACACAACTTCAATACAATTTCGAAACACACGAACAAGTGATAGAAATCAGTGATGAGTATGACGAAATGAAACGTTATTTCGTAGAACATTATTTGCATGAGTTGAGGAAAATGAAAGTGACCTTAAACGCAAACGTTGATACTGTTGACCATTTAATTATGGAAGCTGAATTTTTTAGTCTACAATTCTTTCTCATTGATTTTGGGTTCCTTAAAGGATTGCTAGCAACAGATACATATCGAACAGCTGTTAAATCATTTGTATGCTTCAATTATCCTATTTAACTGTTTTTATAAAAAAATTTATATTTCAGAAATTCGTGAATCGATTGATTGAATTTTATTTTAATATGAAGGAAGAAGTGTTTTCAAAATATTCGCACATTATTAGTTGAAGGTTAAGGACTGAATTAAAATGTCAATGCCTGCAATTAGCATGAATTTAGTTGAAGTAAGTTTGAGCGCACAAAGTTGTGTATTTAAATGTTTGACCTAATTGCAGGTGAATTGAGATGCATTTTGAAAACAACATTTCTATTGTATCGTTGTTGTACAATTGTAATCCAGTCTCAATTTCAAAAATAAACACAGTTGACACTTCGAAAGTCTAGCAGCTTATGGAGTACTGAGCAGTCTGTGTAACTGTTTAATCACAAGTAAATGTAAAGTGTAATTTTAAATAAAGAAGGAAAAGGCAAAATAAACAAGACTTTTGAAAAGTAAAAGTTATTATCGCAATTATCTTATTCACAATGCAAATTTTAAAATTCATTGTTATCGCTTAATTCAATAAATTCAAAGTTCTTTGTTATTGAATGTGTTGACATTGAAGTCGCACACAATTGAATCTAAACTTATTCAGTGCTTCGAAACTTCATTTAACTGTATAATCAGTAATTAATAATCGCTATGCAATTAAATTCATGAGACAATAAAGTAATCTTTAATTCAACGCTGTGAGTCTCAAATATGTGTGACTTGCAAAAAAATCGTTTTAAATTATTAGCGATATCGCTTTTGCTCTTTGTTTGAACAGTTTGTATTGAACTCACTTCACTTTGTCTGTGCTATCGACAACAGCTTTGATAACGAGCTTTGAATCTACTGCTTTTCATAGTTTGTGATGCAAACTGCTGTGAGATAACAGCTTTTTAAATATTATAAGCGACATTGAGCTGAATTTGCAATTGATTCGCGTCAGCGCAACAGGTTTCAAATACGCCCGTCAGCGAAATCAGACTATTTGTGTCAATAATGGACCCAAACATCGATTTCACTTCTCTGGTAAAAGAAAAGTGCTCTGATTTCATTGGTGGTCAATGGGAAAAATTAAACGATAAAATTGAAATTACTAAAATTGAGTATGTATATATGCCTTTTACATTTAACAGGGAATTAATTAAAAGTCTTTTTAGGTCTGGTTTTTGTAACAGAACGTTTCGCTGTACTCTCGAAGAACATGAATCAAATGAACCAAAAAATGTGATCGTTAGATTTTACGGAAGCGGAGTGGTTGGCGAAGGCAGCGATTTCAAACTGAATGGCGAAGCTGGGGAAGCGATAATTTGTCAAATTCTTGCTGAAAAACAACTCGGACCGCAATTATTGGCAGTTTTCAATGGCGGCAGAATTGAAGAATTTATTGAGGTATTTTACTTTGTAACTTTTCTTTTCATATGAGTAATTAATTTGTTCAGGGACGAAACATAACTTGTGATGATTTCGACAAGGATCCGTCGTATTTCAAAATAATCGCGAAAAAGATGGCCAAATACCACACACTCGACATGCCTATTTCGAGACAGCCGAAGCTATTCGAACATTTCATGAATTCGTATGATTACAAAACGCTATCAAAAAGTTTGGATTCTTTTTCGACTGAAAACCGAGAACACGTCATGAATTTGTTTAATTTCCCTATTGAAAAAGAATTTAATCTCATCGTCAAATGCTTGCCGAAGTTAAACTCGAAAATCGTATTTTGTCACAATGATCTCTACCACAACAACATTATGTTGAAAAATGATTACAAGAATGAGGAAGATCGACTGGTTATCTTAGACTACGATATTTGTGGCTATTTTTACCGTGCGTTTGATATAGCATTCTTTGTTACTTCGAATGAATTTCAAGTAATTCACAAAGAAGACGGTGACGTCGAATTGAAATTTCTCAAGGAACGAGACATTGAATCAATTAAACTAAAATTCATCAAAGATTATTTGGATGAATTGAAAAACTTAGACGAAACATTTGATAACGAAACTGATTCATTCGAACATTTATTGACCGAAGTGAATTGCTTTTGTTTATTCGTATATCTGATGAATATGGCATTCGTAGCAACTTATATAAACAACTCGAATAATGAAGGAACATTCGTAAGTAATTTACATTGTAAGTGTTTGCATTTTGAATAATTTTCTATATTGTTATCAGTCAGTTGCCACCGAATTCATCGAATCGTATAAAAAGGCCAAAAAGGTCGTTTTCGAAACGTACCCTCAATATTTTACTTAATGAAGCTTTGGTACACTAAAAATCTATCTTTCAATAACGTGTGAATTACAACAACGTCAGTAACTTTATTTTTACACAATTTAATCATGATGCATGATAAAACTTAATAAAGCATTCACAAACAGTTGATGCTTATAATAAAAACTGTCACACTTTATTTTTATTCAATATGTAGTTGTTTGATTAAAGCACTGAATTTTAACCCTTATTGTAGCAAAATTTTGTTACATTTTTTAAAAGCAATAAAACTTTTAATAATAATTTTAAACGCTTGTACTAAGATAGTACAATTTGAAAATGTTTTCAAAAAGTTCACAAATGAGTGCTTCACTTTTGTTGTCTCGTGAAGTATTACAAGTTGAACAATTTGAACATTGACACGCGAAGTAATTGTTGAACATTAAAGAGTTCTAAATCGCTTTGTAATTGAAATTCTAAAACACTCTCAGTGAACTAGTGAACAAAAACAATGCAGTCATCCATCTTTTTATTGCTTCTTTTACTGTTTGGCGGCATATTTTGCACGGAAAAAGGATCTAAATCGAAGGAGGAGAAAGCGGCCGAATCGGAAGAATCAAGCGGCGACTCTACGATGTTGATTATTGTCGTCATTTGCTTTGGAATACTTCTTCTGGTATTTGGACTCACCATTTACTTCAGTTTCCGAAGGAAATCAAAATCGGTCAGCTTACAAGGAACAGTTGTCGATCAAGATAAACAGATGCAAGATGCTAATAAGTCGCTCACTTACAAACCAAAGAATCTCGGCGGTCCAAAAGCTGTCAGTATTATGAAGCCAGTGCAATTGAAAGAGTCAGAACCGTCGTTTAACACAACACCATTTATACCGACAGGTGCAGATATACGAAAACCGACTGTTGTCGAGGGAAAATAGATCGCTTTTTGTTTATTCATTGAAAAATAAAAGATTGTCACTTTTGCGTCACGCGACTATTCTTAATCAGTTTCCAGATGTATGTTTATTGATGTTTAGAGATGTAAACTCTAAAAATGTTTTAATCGAACTGCAATCAAGTATCAATCAAAAAGTTTACCCAATTTTCGATAGCCGCAAGAGGTTTAAAATAGAGATTTGAGACTAACTTTCTAATCGATACTGTGTACAGTAGCAACCATACCGCAGTGTCGCGAATTGGCCGTTATGTCGGTACGTAGTGAAAGCGTTGTCGGAAATGAACATTAACATCGGCCGATTCGTGTCAATAAGATAATAATTTTATATGTACAGATACGACCAAAATGTAGTTCAGGATTTCGATTATCATCTCATTGTATTTCTATGAGAGATTAACAGCGATAATGACAATGCATTTCGTCGTAAATGTGTGTGTATTTCGAGCAAGAACACATTCGCTAAATTTGTGACTCACAAAAAAGCGGAATAGCTATTACAACAAACATCACATAACAAAATATTTAAAAAGAGACGACAGGAATTGGTATTGAATTGTAATAAATTAGCCCACAAACTTTTCGAATCATAAACGTTGCCGTTTCAAAAAATTCGTTATGTTGCGCAATAAAAGTTTGCGTTAATTTGTGTTACGTAATAATGCAAATTCACTCTCAATACGTTTTTGGATGAATTCAAATGAAACTTCGGATTTAAGTAATGAGAGGCTAAAAACATTCAAAAAAACTTTGAAAAGTGACTTGGGATGTTCGGCAAACAATCGGGTGCAAACTAGTGTTGCAAGTAGGGACCCGAAGTTTCGGATACCCGAAACGTTCGGGTTCGGGTTTTTTCGAGCCCTTCTGTTCGAGTTCGGGTTTTTTAATTACCCGACTTGCGACACTAGTGCAAACACGATTTGATCGTTTTTCTTTACCCATTCTTATCTCAAATACTTGATAGTTCAAATGGATAATTGACTTGCTTTTCTAAATGAGCAAAAGTTTAAGTGTTGCTGTCATAGTGACTTTGATTACAGTTATATCTGTTCAGCGAATAAGTGCTTCAAGCAAAACTAATGTTGTTCAAATGAAATAAAATTTTGCTGAAAAGGAAGTCATTCGAAAAGTTTTTTGTCACAATGAGGATACACGTCAGCAAATTGATTGTAAGATTTCCTTCTCGTTTCAAAATTATATGCCTCATGTTGACAACAGCGTGTATATTATTCAACTTAGTTATCCATCTGTTAATAACACCTAAAAGTTCGTTATCAACTGTAAAATTGAATTTGTCTTCGGTATCAACCGAATCGAGCACATCAGCGAATTCAACTAAAAATGTTCATTTTACTCAAGTTTATTTTAACGAAACGAACTTTGACACGAAACTCGAATCTCTTTATAAAATTATTGAAAAACTTAAAATTGGACCTACGTTTCCGGAATCAAAACAGTACTGCAACCTTCCATTGTATTTTGACGCATTCGATGATTCAGTGAAAGAATTTATGTTCAACAAGACTTTGAAATGTCCGCAACGAATTAAGTTTACATTTGTTGATGAAAACGGTATTTTACGTAAGAATGGTTCATCGGATATTGTTTGTCACTATTCATTTATGCATCGACGAAAACATGACAGAGACAACACTTACAGCAAGCAAGATGTCATCCCTGACAATGGAGTTCAATTAACGCTTAAAAATGCATTTGCAAATGTTAGTTGTCGATTTAATGATTCCTCATTTGTGTTTTATAAAAATACACACTGGACAATTCCAAGTTTCGATGACTTAGACGATGAAAGCGATGAAACGAGAGCGTCTAGTCCATCTGTGTTAATTTTGGTCATTGAATCACTTTCGAGACTTAATTTACATCGATATTTAAGCAAGACAGATAAATCATTGCATAAAGCTGGAAATTTTCATATTTTTCATGGAATGCATAAAGTGGGATTGAATTCATTTCCGAACAGTTTCGCATTATTAATTGGAAAAACATGCGGGGAAATGAGTAAGCCTTGTGACAAAATTGAAGAGTGGGATGCTTATCAAAAGTATCTTTGGGATGACTTTAAGCAAGCAGGTTATGTCACTGCATTTGTTGAAGATATGATTAAAGAAGGGCTTTTCAATTATTACCAAAACACTGGATTTGTGAAACAACCTACCGACTGGTATCCAACTCCTTACTGGGTCGATGTTTACCCAAAAACTACAAAAAGTTGGTACGATCGATGGAAACGACCTGAAGCATATTGTACAGAAGCTGGTGAAGCTAAGAAAGATATATTTCTCAATCAAATACTTCAATTTCATAATGCACAACAAAAACGTAATAAGAAATATTTTATGTATTCGTTCTACAGTCAGTCTTGCCATGAAGACATCACTGATCATCAGTATATCGATGACACACTGTCGCAATTCATTGACAATATTAGCAAATCATTGAATAACACAATTTTGGTTTTAATGGGAGACCACGGACAGAACCACGGAGAATATGGAATCGCCACTTTAGGTCACATTGAATCTAGTTTACCATTTTGCGGAATTCGAATACCAGAAACTCTTGACAAACATTATCCTCACCTTAAAAAATTCCTGAAAAACAATGATGGTAGACTGACTTCCTGGTACGATTTAAGAAAAATGATGTTAGACGTTGCTCAAGGAACATTTGAGGAGAAATATTCAAATGAATTTGTTAGTAATGTAAGTGAAAAGGGATTAAGTGCGTGGAGAGAAGAGATTCCGTTGAACAGATCTTGTAATGATGCTGGTATTGTTGAAAGGTACTGCGTTTGTAATGGTGTTTTGGGAGAAACGTATAATGGAGAAACTCAGGTTTTCTACTCGCAACTAGTGAGCTCAGCGGCAAGGGAATTATATAATGTGTTGAATAAATTTGGTTGTCCACATTTTGACAGGATTCAAAAAATTCAATTAAATCACATAGTACCACCGCAAAATTTAAAAGTTTCATTGAAAGATCAATACATGCTTTTAGGAAAACTTAAGCCCATAAATGCTTTGGTTCGTTTATTTTTGTTTAGAGTTCGCAATAAAAGTGGTGAAAAATGGTCGCAATGGAGGTTGTCCAGCGTACACTTAGAAAGAGGAATGCAATATTTGTGTGACATAGTTGCTGTTGCTGAACAGCATTTCAATGTTACGCTCAGTTTTGACTAAACATTTTTAAATAAAGCTGGACCATTTAATTACTTGCAAAGTATTCAGAAGGATCATCTGACAATTAAAAATCAACGTATTTATGAGTCAAGCATTTCGGTTGCCATGTTGGCAATTCTTGGCAGCACAGTAACTAATTAGACAACGAGTCGAATAAACAATTTTATACTATTTGATCAACGACAAAGAAATATTCTCTAAAAATGAGTTACGTGTTCACTGTTGGCAATAAAGATTATACTCAAAAATTCAAAGCACAATTCATTTGAACTTTACATTGTAAAATCTAAACATTTGTATTTCTACACTTCTCTTCGACAATATTAAAATGAGCAATGAGCTTTGAAATCACTGATTTCAAATCAGTTTGTTTTAACTACAATATTCGGCTCATTTATTTAACTCAAGTTTAAATTCGGTGATTCTAATGTTTTGATCATTTATTGCGAAGATTATTGTGGAGATAAAACTTAAATTTTATCAAACCTAGTTGGTTATTGTTCTTTTGTTTATTGTGAACCTTCACAGTAACATTTTATCACATTATTTCACCACCCGTATGTTTAATCAGATGATTTTGTTTAAAAAAAGCAATAATCAGCATTTCAACCATTATTTTTAGCAAAAAGTTAAAGCAATCGTTAAAAGAATTTGTTAATCAATTTATATTGAAAATTTATTAAAAATAAATTTTGTATATTTTATTTCCTGTATTGTTTAAAATGCTTGAAGTTTACAAGAAAGTCTAAAGAAAAGTAAAATCAATGTTAGTGGAGCAAAAAGTTTGTCGGCTGAAGAACAGAGCGAATCTTGGTGTCCAGTACACGTCACATAGCTGATTGCATGAGGAATGTATGTTTGATCAACAACACCGGTAAACATAAATGCACCAGGACCAGTTGCGTATATTGGCACGTCTTCACCAGCGTGTGTTGCCGACCCGTGATACGCTGCCGATTTTTGTCGGTAACTTTTGCTTGTTGTGTCTTCACTCGAACGTTTTCTGCGAGATTTTTGTATTTTTGCACCAGGACCGTTTCCGTAAAGAAGTGTCGTGTGACTCTCGGTTGCATGATCACTAACACCGAGTATATCTGCATTTCTGCTTTGGTATCCATTAATTGTGAGTGAATGAGAGTGATCTGAAGTAACAACGACAAGTGTATCCTCAATGTCAATCATGGACATTGCGGTCTCAATCGCTTTATTAAATTCGTATGTTTCTTGGAGCGCTAATTTTGCTTTGTTGTCGTGGTGTGCGTGATCAATGCGTCCTCCTGCAACAGTAAATAGTAAATAGTAACAGATAGTTTAGTTTGGTTAATTAACCGTAACGTACCTTCTACAAATAGAAAGTATCCTTCTTTATTTTTTCTCAATAACTGAATAGCCTTCGCAACCATTCGTGATAACGTTGGCTCCGTCGAACTCGAATTCCTTTCCAAATTAAATGGAATGTGATTGTAGGAGAATAAGCCTAAAACAAAGTCTGTATCCTTTGTGCTTAAAGCTGACAATTGTTTGTCGGTTGTCACATATCTGGCTCTCAAATTACGAACACTTTTTTGCTTCAACCATTCGGCTACTAAATTTCTTCCGTCGGTTCGCTTTCCCGATTCACAATGAGAACCACAATCAACAGGAAAGAATTCTCTTTTCCCACCTCCCATCATAACTCGAATGTTCTTCGCTGTCTCACCGTGGATCATTTGATGAGCGATGTCCTGACAGCCGCCACTCGCACCAACTTTACTTTCCCAGTCACGGTTTGCACTGTGAGAGTAAAGTCCAGCAGGAGTTGCGTGAGTAACTCTTGTTGTGGTCACAAATCCCGTGTGTTTTCCTGTTATTTTCAAATTCTGTAATGTTACAAAAAATAGTTCCTACCTTTGCTGTGTGCCCAATCGAAGATTGACGTAATTCTATTTTTGGGCACCAACGAAGCTTTACAATCACTAATGTTCACTCTACCAGTTACACCAAGTGTTCTAAAATTCGCCTTCACTCCTCGCAAATAAGCAGTCGATGAACTTGCAGAGTCAGCTACTAATCTATCCATTGCATTAACCTATGTAACATTATCGGCAAATAACATACATTTACAAAAGTTTAGACTCACCTTCACAAAACCTGAAAATGGAAACTTTTCGAAGGCAAGAAAACCGTCTGTAGGATCTCGAATTGCATCCTTATTTCCCTTGTATATTCTCGCTGCAGTAATCGTCGACAAACCCATTCCATCGCCGAGAAAGTAAATCACATTTTTCGCTTTTCGTTCTAAAAGCGGTGAGTCTCCAAAAGTTTGTTTATAATTGTTTACTTTATCTTTGATCACATTGCGAGCTTCCGAAATCCAATAGAATGAATCTCCTTCATAATTAAAAAAAGTATTCACAGTTTAATTAAAATTCATTTATACACCACATGCACATAAACGTTATAAGAGT
>NCKV01001239.1:0-10994 GCA_003675905.2 Leptotrombidium deliense
TATATAACAGTGAAACCTCTGTTATTATGGACGCTAATGTTTCAGTTCCAACATTCTAATTTGAGATTTCGTTGATCAACAGACACACAAAGTATTCCTGAAATAGCCTGTTAACTGAAATCTCATCATTTTGGGACCGATATAAACAAAAATGTTTCCTCTGGACTGTCCTGATTTGACAGGTGTCCTTTCATCGAGAGTGAGTCAGCAAATATGCTTAAAATAATTGATGTTCACTTCAAATAAACATTTGACCCGATCTCTGCTTTTGTATTTGTTGAATATTTTTAAAATATTTCAATTTTGATTTAATGTATGTATTCTTATTCAATGAAGTACGAATAAAGTTGTTTGAAAACTTTTGAAAATAACATTTTAGAACAAAAATTTTGCAAAAACTGCGATACTGCTTTTGCGCAATTCACTGAGCAAATGATTACATCGATGCAACTGATTGCGTTAGTTAACGAACCTCTTTCAAACTTACATAAGCATTTGTTCGCCTTGTAGTCATACTCGTCGCAACTTTTAATTTATTCTTATTCACAAGATTTATTAAATTACATTTTATTAGTTTACAGTAAATTTTAAAAAATTCGGAAAATAAATAGTTTAAAAGTTCAGTCGTAATATCGTTTCTTCATAGTTCGATACTTCTTCAAGCGATACAAAGCTTCGATTTCTTTAACAACAAACTCAGCTCTTTTGATCATATTTGTTATTTTGGTCTCATCGGTTTCGTGTTTATTCTTCTCGAAAGCAGTCTTGCAACGATTGCGAAAGTAAGTGTATCCTTGTGGCCATTCTTTTCCCAAATGCAGTAACTATTACAAAGTAAATGGTTATTACTAAATTGCGTTATTGTGTGCTGTGCATTCAACACGAATTGCATAATCGACATTAAAATGTTCGAATTTCAATAGAAAAACAACTCATGAATTCTACGTAAAGTAAACAGAATTCGAAACATTAGGTATCTGAAAGGGTTACAGATAGACAATTTTCAAGGGTAAAGATGCAACTGGTTTTTATTTTAGTTCAAATGAACGCAATAAATAACGATGAAAACGAATGTTTACTTCCGTTACTCACATTTTAATTGTGTAATGTTGCTTTGTTTACTCAAAAAAGCGTATCAAAATATTTTAGAAAAGGTTTGCATTTAAAATAATTGTAAATAAATGATTATAAAATTTTTAGTGAAAACTTCTCGAAGACTACAAAATTGGCGAATTAATTTGATTACTTTCCGTATTGCAATAATAGTGACGCAACTAGGATTAACTGATAATACCTGTTTGTAGACATGAATGACTTGCGATTTTTGAGGCATTTATTTAATGTAACGTCGTGCGAAGCAAAAGTGTACGTTTAGCATCGAAAGCAAAACAATGACTGTTACTTTTGTCGTCTGTCAAATTCACACGAAACGGGGACTTTTGTAAAGTGACGTCGTATTGGCACTCGAGAAGCTGCGCTTTATTGCAGTCATTTTTGCGAGTCATTCAACGAGTACATAACAAGTGTAGTGTTGTTTATTTCGTGATTAAATTTTAACGTGAAAATTGAATTCAAGAGCGAAAACATCGCTTCAAATGGATTCGACAGACGACGAAGCAAGCGCAATTAGCACAGACTCCTGTAGTGAAGGATGCTCAGCAACGTTTGCTGACCAATTCAATTGCAACGAAGAAAATATGGAAGAAGTTCGTTCTGAACCGGATTCAGAACACCAAAATGTGCAACAAGAATTGGTTTACAACAAACACCTGCCTTACTACGCCTCGTTAAAGGATGAGGCGCTTAATTTGTTTAAGACAATTAAGGGTAATTTGACACGAAGTATACTGCTTTCAGAAGCACATTCAATGAATTGGATCGAAAATTTGGTGAAATACGTGAAACTGTATGGACGACATTTCAGCAAAAATGATCATATTTATTTGGTTAACCTGTTTCTGGAAGTGGTAATCGTTCCGGGTTTGGATCCAAGGAAAGTACACTGGTTCATTGTTGTTCTTTACGACCTTTTAAAGTACAGTATGAATGTGACTTAATTCTGTTTAATTGCTATTTTTCAGAAAGCACGAACTTTTGTCACCTGATGATTTAGTAATCCAGTGGAGACCGCTTTACGATTTGTACACAAATATGTTTTACAATTCGAAAGAAACGTACGGGTTGCATATCGTTCCTGATAATTTTGAATTCACGTTTAAATTATTCCTGAGGAAAGCGCGACTCTATTTTCCACTGACTGCAACTCGCGAAATTTTAGATGAATTGAAACCTTTGTTGTGTGTCTACAACAATTACAGCATATCTAAAGCAACAACGCTCCTCAATTTATTTTTGCCTACACTTTTGAAACCAGAGGATCACGATAATGGATTTAAGCTTTGGTTTGATGATTTGTTAGCTTTATGGGATACGAGTCAAAATAATACGCAGTGGGAAACAAGTCTTATTTGTTTATTCTCGCAACTGGCAAAAGACAATATCGGTTACATAAACTGGGATCCGTATATTCCAAAAATATTTACCCATCTGCTAAGGTCATATAATTTAGTGGGTGGTGCTCGAAAAGTTGAAATACACAGAAGTTTTAACATATCAGCATCGTGTACTTGGATTATTTCAATGTTGGGTGGTCCGTCAACGCTCGCAATGGATCACGTCGCGAAGCTATTCACTACTCTTGAGTCGTATTACCACCCCAGCAATAATGGCAAATGGAATTCAAAGCTCTCTAAATTTTTGGCTTCGCTCCCTTATGAACTCATCAACAGACTTCACGTTGAAAGATACAAGAAACACCACTGGGAGCCACAAATTCCAAATGATTACAAACTCACTGAGCAACACATTACGCAGTTTGTTAATATTTTGAAACCAATCATTCTTATTCATATGTTCTCTCGATTTGGAGAACGAGAAGCTGCTTTCGCTTGGAATTTACTGTCTACAGTTAGACCAGAAATCGTAATTCCGCCTTTGATTGAAAAGTTATATTCGTCGCTTGAAACAGTCACAGAACCCCATCGATTAATCTCGTCGTTACAGTGTGCTTTCGCTGTTTCACGTAACATGATATCTACAAACAAATATTATCCGGAAGGAAAAACACACGTTATACCGCTATTGTTTCAAGCTCTTCCTGGTCTTGATCCTAATGACATAAAGAAGTGTATGATTACATTTCAATTTATATCCACTTATGTCGCTTTGGTACCAATAATTGATTGTTCATCGCAAGCTGACAAAGATGGTTTAAGTGAAACTGAAGTTAATTTATGTTTAGCGACTGCACAGTGGGAGGATTTTGTGTTCCAATTTATTGATCGTTGTTTTGCATTGATTGATAACAGCGCAAATGAACACAAGCCAGAAAGAAGAGAAGCAGAAGGACTGCGATTGAATGAAGATGGTATGACAGAACTTGGATTGACGTCAACACTGAACTCAATTTTGAATCAGTGTTCACCAGAAATTTACGAGAGCGCATTGGACAAAGTATTCGACTATTTATCGAATAGAATCCTTGAGGCAAAAGTAGCAGGAAAATACGCAGCCGACATGTGTCGATCTTTTGCGAAAGTAATAAATTACATACTTAACTCTCGTCTAATGTTACATTTATGATAGGTTTTTCCAGACAAGGCATTGAAAAAATTTGTGCCTCATTTCTCGAAGTTAGTTTTGGCCCTTTCATCATCGGATGAAGTGCTTGAAGAGGATATCTTGGATCAACATCTAGTATTCAGTCTTTTAATACTGTCTGAGGTTGTTAGATGTAACGGAAAATATCTGCTGGAATACAGAGACACTCTGGTTAAAGTGCTTGATAGATCATTGAAAATGAAAAGTCGCAATGGGTACATGTATGGTTGTGCGTTGTTAAGAAATGCTTTGAAAGCATTAACCGCAGTATATCCACTCGATATGAAAAGCTTTTCAGAATCGTGGGAAGAGATGAGTGACTTTAGTAAAACATCGCCAATTCAGTATTGGGGTAAATCTGGAGATTTAAAGAATTTAAATATGAAATGGCATATACCGAGTCACGATGAAGTCGAATTTGCTCAACAACTTTTAGATGGTATGTATTCTATGATTTATTCATTTATTAAATTTTTTCAACCACAGATATTTTGCTTCCAAAGTTAATTGAATTAAACGATATGGCAAATGCAGCTTCACCACCACTTTCGAAAGATGATCTGCAAAAGTATTTAAACATAGTTTTGGACTCGATTACTGGCGTCATTTCATCGTTGCCTATGTGGAATGGAGTTAATGTGCAGCTTCCAGAAAGTTGTGATCCGGATTTGGACAATCTCAGATCAACTGTGCCTTTGAGCGATTATGCAATCATTGTTAAGGAAACCGGAATGAAACCCTTAAATTTCATCTCTGGTGACAATATCCGTGAAACAGTTGCAAAATCAATGAGAAATGTGTGCAGTTATATTCAAGCAAATCACGAGGATGATACGAAATCATTACTTTTGGTTATAAAAATTGTACACACCGTTTTATTCTCGTGGGGAGTAAGTGGTGGAGATTTCGACACTCGGTGGAAAAGCTTTCAAATGGTAAAGAAAGCGATGGAAAACAGATTGCAGAAAAAGAAAAGGCACATTCGTGTGCTTCTTATTGATCGAGTAGTACTTCAACATGAGGTGAGTTATTCTCACATTTCTGTTACAATAGTTTTTTTTTTGCAGTTGCGGTTGAAGAATAAAGTGAAAAGTCCATTTACTGAGCTTCACAGAGATTTGTTGCAAGACATACTTTCATTGTCAATTAGCCACTATAGTGGAGTCCGAACTAAAGCTCAAGAATCATTGTTTACATTCTTTAAACACTACTGTTTTGCTCATCTGTTGGTCGTTCCAAAATTGTTAGAAGTCTTGGATAAAAATAGTGACGCATCGCACGAAGAACTTAAAGGAGCGTTACATATTTTGTTAGGAAAGAAAGAAATTGCGATGGTTTCAGTACCTGATTGGGGATTGCTGAATAAAGTTTGGCTCGCTTTGGTTAATGGGAAGTATTCAGAGAAGCCTAGCATTATAACGTTAATGACAAAAATCAATGACACCTTACACAAAAACGCCGATGGAATTTGGGTTTTTCATGCGATATCGGACAAATGTAAAGACCTTGCATTAAAAGCTTGGAATGAAGGTATCAAACCCATAGGAGATTGCCCAAGTGCAGAGCAGATACAACAGTCCACCTCCATGTGTGAGCAGAGGAATAAGCTTAACTGTGAGTTGTACAAGAAAATTGTTCACGGACTTTCGCAGGCAGTAGATGAAGGAAAACTTCACTGGAGATACAATCACCTCGCTTTTAGTATATTGTGTATGATAATTCGAGGTGATATTAACTTTCCGAAAGAAGGTGTGAATACAGTTGTGAAGAATTCAATATCCGAGAATATAAATGTCAGAAAATTGAGTATCGTTGCTATCGCTGCTATATTGAAGCAGCAAAAATCAGTTCATCCAAAGCGTAAATTTAAGCCAAACGAGGAAAATTTGACTGGAAGTAATTGGCTTCAATTTGACTGTGATAAGGATTATCTTCGAGAATCAGTTTGGAAAAGTACTGTATTTGTAGAGAAAAATTATTATGGATTTTATGAATGGCCACAAAGTGGAATCAATATTTACGACACACATTTAACTAAAGATTTTTCACAACGCACTCGATCAGATCTCCGCGAAGAGGAAACACCGATTTATGACTTTTTTATGCGTAACGAAAATATTGAAAAATTAATGTCGTTCCTGTCGCTTGAAGAGAGAAAAGGTCAAGACAAGTTTAGTTCGAAAAAATTTCAAATGTTTAAAGGCTTATTTAGAAATTTTGGAATTGGCTTACTGTCGAAGTTTAAAGATAAAGTTACTGAATTCACCTCAGATTCCCACGAAAGCTGTCAGCGATGTGCAGCTGAAGTTATTGCCGGATTAGTGCGTGGCAGTAAACATTTGTGTCTCAGCGATACTATTGAAATGAAAAACTTTTTAGAGCCTTTAATTTTAAAAATGTTGGACAACATGACCACTGAGACATATCGAGACTGGGGAACGTGTATTGCTACTAGTTTTAGTAATAGAGACGGTCGTAAACTTTGTTGGTTTGTAAAGTTGTTGGTTACAGATCCACTAAATTCAAATAATTCGAACGTATCGACGGAGGTTACTACCTCTTTTCTTCAATCAAGTAGAATATACTGTTTACTTGGCATTATACAACAGCAAAGTTGGCGTGGTTTAAACATACTTCACAATCTGCTGGAATATTTGGTTGAAAAAGATCATTTAACCCATTCTTATGAAAATGTTCGAGAAAGAATTGGTTTTTTGTTGTCAACCATATTCCTTTACGACACCAACGTTCCTTGTATGCCAAATACAATTGATTCAGCGCCAAAGAGAAAACAACTGATTGAGAAGATTTTACCAAAATTTGATGTGCTAATGAATGCAACGAAAAATGGCGAATCACATCAATCAAGCGAACAGAGAAATGGTTTTATTCACAAATCGCCGGAAGAAAAAGAGGCATCAAATTTGCTGAAGACCATGTGTAGATGGATCTTATCTAACTTTACAGAGTGTCCGATATCGATTCCACCCGAATTCTACAGATTTCTTCCTGTCGTAAGTATCACAAGTATTAGCAGCTTGTATTGGAATGTTTTTCTTAGTTGTGTGAAGTGCAAAGTGACACCAAAGACGAAGAGGTTCTGCGAGAATCACTGGTCGCAATTATATTATTAAGTCACGCTTTGGTGAAACCTGAAACTTTAAGAGTGGCCGTCGATACATGCATTGAGGTGAGTTAAAAGCGTATTAAGTTTACAATTAATGTAACCATGCGTTGTAGATAAGCACAAGCAATTCATGGCATGCTCGATCAGCATTGGCGAAATTTTTGCAGTATATGGTCTCATCAAATTTGTTCACCATAATGAGCGACATGAAACTCGTTCACGACATCAAATCGTTGGTGCTGACACTTTTAGAGGATGAAAGAATTGAAGTTCGAGAAAAGGCTGCTCAAGCATTGGGAGATCTGATTCATTGCGAGTTCATTAAAGTGAACGATTCTTTGGTCGACTTATTTAGGCAGAAGTGTAAAATCACGATTCGAAAAAGTCGCAGTGCATGCGATATGTTGACAACTTACAACTCTGCCGACGTCGCTGTCAGACATGCAGGAGTTCTTGGCTTTTGTTCGATTGTCAATGCTTATCCATATGATGTGCCCGATTTCCTTCCGACTATTCTGATGTTACTCGCTGTTCATTTAAATGATCCACAACCAATCAATGTAATATATGTGACTGCATATCGAATATTTTGTATTTAACATATGTTTTTAGGAAACTGTAAAGAAAACGTTGTGTAACTTTCGTCGCACTCATCACGATAATTGGAGAGATCATAAACTGAAATTCAGCGATGACCAGCTGGCCATAATTACGGATCTTTTAGTGTCACCGACTTATTACGCGTAACTAAAAGTGTGAACAAAACTTTTTTATGTTTTAGAAAATAAAGTTTTTTAAAAACATTTTTCATATTGCGTTTTAAATTAAAATTTATTCACATGGACTCACAGTCAGAAATATTTCAGACGTTTCTGATGTTTTATACCTTATTTTATATACCGCATTAAGTACGACTCTAGTGGTCGCGAATACAGTAGAATCTCCAAATTAGGGCTCTCCGAATTGAGGAAATCTCTAAATAAAGTACACAAAAATTTCTCCCGTTATAATTGAAACATGCATGAAATGATCTCTGAAATAAGAACATCTCTGAATTAGGACCGCAATTTTCCCGCCCGATGGTGTTCTTAATTTAGAGATTCCACTGTATAAATTTTACTGTCATTGAACAAATGTTGCGTTAATGTAGTACAGTAAAACCTGTAATTCAAGATAATTCAAGGTGGTGCCTAAAAGCGGTCTCTAAATTCCGGTGGTTTCGAAGTGGTCTCGGAGGTAATGTGGTATTGTTTTTCTTGTGGTCTTTTGGACAGATTTTACTGTATCAGGAATAGTTGTGAATAGAGACAAGAAAATAACTTTTCAAAAAGGCTGTAAAACTTTTACCAGAAAACCAGACGTACATATCGCCGCCTTTTGACAACAGTTTCAATTTACTGTTTACAGTGTGAACGACTGCAAAGCAATGGTCGACGACGTATTTTTCGATCTTTTACATCATGAAATGGTGAACGTTTTCACTGGTGTCCCTTGCAACGAAGCTTCTGTAAGTATCCGCTTATGCCGCTACATAAATATGTTTATGGATTTTCATTCCTTTTTCTGGAAGGCGGAAATGAATGTGTCGAAATTGGAGCAAATTGGATTTATGACCGGTTATCGGTTGTCTGAAAAGTATCTTAAGCGACTAATCAACAGTAATATGATCCTTTCATTTTGTTTGTAGGGCAACGAAGGATTGTCAACGTTTCAAAGATGAATTGGATGTAATGAAATTTATTTGTAAAGAATTTTGGTCGTCATTGTTCAAAAAGCAAATTGACAACTTAAGGACTAATCATCAGGGAGTCTATGTTTTATTGGACAATAAATTTAGATTTTTAACACAAATAACGACGAGTAAACAGTACATGGAAATACTGCCAAAGGTAAGCTTGATCTCAGTAGTCAGCAATGGTTGTTGATTTGTTTTCGCAGTACTTAGCCTTTACTTGTGGATTGATTCGTGGTGCTCTAAGCAATCTCGGAGTTGTTTCAGTTGTGACTGGCGAAGTGGTACAATCGCCGAGTTGTCGTTTTCAAGTACAAGTTCAGCGATCATAATATCACAGGTTATATCACTTTAAAGCTTTAATCATTTATTATACAACTAAATTAACAATTTGTATGATTTATCCGAAAGTATAATTAGAGTAAACCTCGTCAAATAATTCTTTACAATCAATTTTAGCCTTTAGTTTTGTACACAGAAGAAAAATACCAGACATTTTCCGGTGTAATGAATACGTTTCTTCGGGTGGTGGAGTTAACCGGTGTCTCATCATAATCGGTATAATATCATTAATTCTTTTAGTAGTATTTTGACTTCCAAAATCAAAGTCACCTTTGAATGCAAACGATTCACCGAGGATCATAACTGCATCGACATGTGCATCGGTCATTACTTTTGTCTCGAAGCCTGTCAAAAATCCCATTTCTTGAGAATATCGACGAACTCCTTCTCGATCCTGGTCAGCACCAGCTTTAATCAGTCTCATATATTCATCAACGAATTTCTTGTTAAAATCACGTGTTGCTCCAAAGTCAAGCAAAGATATAATTCCAGTTTCAGGATTGTAAAAGAAATTTGACCAGTTTGGGTCAGTTTGCATGTAACGTAATTCGAATACTTCTTTAAGGCATAATTTGAGCAAACGACGAGCAACATCATTCCTGATTGATTGATCCACCTCTTTGATTGAGCCTAATTTGTCTACAGGAATACCAGTAACCATTTCTGAAGTGAATACTCGTCGGGTGGACAACTCATCGATTACTTTGGGTACATATAACATTTCTTCGGGAAACTTTTCAACCAATTTTTTAAACCTACGAGTGCATTCAGCCTCTCGGATGTAGTCTACTTCCCACCCAAGTTCTTTTCGCGCAGCTTTCAATGAAGAATCCAAAAAGAGGCCTTCCGGTAATACATTCCATAAGTTCAACACAGAAACTAAGTTCTTTATATCACTTTCAATTCCTTCAGCAACTCCTGGATACTGAATTTTTACAGCTACTTCAGTGCCATCATGTAAAATTGCCCGATGAACTTCACCGATGGAAGCAGCAGCAAATGGTTTGTAATCAAATTCTTTGTACTTATTTTTCCAATCTTCACCTAATTCCTCAGTCAAAACTTGCTCCATTTGCCATGCCGGCATGAAGTCTGCAGACTGTCGCACTCGTTCAAAAATCTTTTGTAATTCAGGACTAAAAACTGCCTCGTCTTGTATACTCAACATTTGTCCTAATTTTAAGGCAGCACCTCTTACTTTACAAAGTGTATCAACAATTCGATTAAGATTAGCCTCCGTCAGCACTGTGCTTTTCAGAGTTGTACTCTTGTCATCACTAAATCCAAGTGTACGTCGAGCGATTTCTGCAACAGCACCAACACCTATTCCAGCGGCTAAACTACCATAAGACGCAAGTCGTCCAATTCTTGAAGACGGAACCCTTTTCTCTTTCGACCTGTCACTGAGCGACTGTTGGGTATCCACGTGCAACTTTTTCGCTGTTTTTTGAGGAGGTGCATTTGTTTCAAACGATTGCTGATGATTCAAATCGCTCATATCCTCGCTCACTCTCTCTTTCACAGTAACCTCCGGTGTAAATACAATATTATCAACTTTTTTACCGATTTCTTCCCCACTGCTATATTCACTTGAAACTTGAATTGGTATTTGTGTACTTCCAACATGTCCTTTAGTCGACTGTTGAAGTTTGTACTGAGCCAACTGTCTTAAACTTTCGGCAACAACCGCAACTCGTTCAATTGATTCTTTCAGATTCTTCTCTATATTAATCTTCAAAAATAATCAGTTAACTTTTCAGTACAAATTCTTTTACTTACTTCATTCTGCAAACGTCGTAAATTCGGCGGTTGACGTTGCCGGAAACTGTTTCTCATTCTTTCAACACATTGATTAGCGACAGAAGGTTCAGCATACGACTTGTACAGTAGCCTGCGTCGTTTTCCGAGCAAAAGTTTCAACGAGTCTTCAAACGCGGACAAAAAGTAAAGCACTAATCTGTAATCTTTCGAATTCATTGCGTAAACTTTTGACTTTCCTGGATTGGGGCTTTCCACAAATTACGCGCACATCAAATGACAAATATTGAGGCAAACCTGTAATTTGAGCGACAATGCGCTCAGCAGTGATGTGAAACGTGCAAGACGGCCGTTTCGGGTCCTAACTGTGACCCT
>NCKV01001240.1:0-10992 GCA_003675905.2 Leptotrombidium deliense
ACTCGAAATGTGATATTTGGCAAGAATTGTTGTTTGATCTCATTCGCAATCAATTGCATCAATTTCGTTGCGCAACGTTTGCCATTTTGTCACATTATATACTTTCAAGCAATCGGCGAAAACTGTTCAAATACAAATACAAAACTGATAATTTCACGTTTTACAAGAAAAGTTGCTTAGCATTGAACTTATTTTTCTCATAAAATTATTTACTTTTTAATTAAATGAATTTGAATGAATATTTATAATCGCCATTTTTTGATTGCAAACTTAACACTTATTATTCTATTCTAATTTAGTCTATTAATTAGATTTAATTATTTAAAATTTAAAATCATACTTCACGCTCCATCTTTTCCGTTTTGCATAAATTGAGTTCATTAAATTCATTAAATTTAGCAAAATATTGCAAGTCTTAAAATGAGACCTAATTTCTGAAATCAGAACACAGAACTTTACGGACGACCACTGTGAGTGTAACCTTTTAAACGAATTCTTTTTCCTTTGAACTAACTAATGCTGTCAATTCCCTCATTGATTGATGAACAATTTCGCAGCTGCAGTTGAATGTTTGAAAATGAAAATTAGATCGATTCTCTGCACTCCATTTCCATAATGACGCAAACAATTAACAATATCGCTTCGCATTTAATTTGCTTTGCATTTTAGCACAAAAATATTGTCAGATTTAAAGTAAAGTATTTAAATAAGTATAAGGAATTATATTTTTAAAAATGAGTTAAATAATCGAAAAATAATCGAAAACTTAATTAACTGCAGTTCAGCAAACTGTAATACAGGAATCATGTCTTTCTGTTTTTCATATTACAATACTCACTATTTAATCAGTGATCTTTTAGCACTGTTTCTTCAGTTATTTGCAGCTTGATGATAACAACATAAATTTAAATTACTAACATTAGAAACTGAAGTTTAACATAAATTTGACAATTCGAAAAATGCGAAATGAAACCTGAAAACTACTGCCAATTAGCATTGACAACATGAACGAATGCAATAAAGTCTCACTTTTATGATAACATATTTATTTTTACTTTTATAGCAAAAAAAGAGAAAAATTTTCAATGAATTCTGTGACGACATATTTTATTGCAAAATGTGTGTTTAAAATACATGTAAATGATCAAGAATAGAGCTTTAAAATATGGTACTAACACTTTGAATATAATTGAACACTTGTTTACTTACAATTATGAGTTTTCGGTTTGCCTGAAAATTATACAAATGATGTTTAAGTGCGATTAAACATAAACAAACTTCGAATTAATGTGGTAATTTAAAATATGGTAACACTTTGAATAAAATTGAACAACACTTGTTTACTTACAATTAATTATGAGTTTTTCGGTTTGCCTGAAAATGATTCAAATGATGTTTAAGTGCGATTGAACACAAACTACACAAACTTCGAGTGAATCATTAGTAATGTTTTCAATTTACAAGCAGAAACTAAGGAAAAATAATTTACAGGTCATTCGTGACACGCATTTCTCGTTGAAAAGGAAAGTAACAAAATTTGTCACAATTCATAACAATAAAAATAGATTTTTTGCTGTACAATTATAAAAAGCAACACAATACAAACAAACAAGAAAACATAATCACGAAAGACAAAAGATTTGGTGAATCAAATGTAAAGTTAACTGAATTAAACATTTCGAAGAGAATAACGTTTCTTAGAACATTTCATTTCAAACACGTATTAATCGTGATCGTTGAAAACGAATTTACGACTGTGAAATGTTGCAATCAAAAACGTTGCAGCAAACAACTTCGCTGCAGACACCGGTTTTTGAAATAAACAATGCATTCGATTTGTCCTTACGAGAAAGAAAAAAGAAAGTATTATTTGTTGCTGACCTCAATAAATATAATGAATGAATAATATTATTTGAGGACGAACCGAAACGTTCACCGAAATACTTGTTTATATCTTTCTTTCGATTCTTATTCTTCCGTGTTTTGCTAATTAACGAAGCCATCATTTAGTTCACCATAACCATAACTAACTCACTTTTTTTATAAATCTTCATTTTTATCGAACAATAATTCATTATTAAAAAGTAGTCGAGTAAACATTTCCGGCAAAGAAATAGAAATAGAAAAATATTCATTTTGTTATATGTTTTTATTGCTGAAAATAAATGCGCGACTTGAGTTTTGTCACTTTGAGTATCACAATTTTAGGGTACACGACGTGCTGATTTCACATCCTATTTCACGTCTTTAAAATGAATATGAATATGTAATGATTTCGCTGTATTCACATATCTGCGTCTGAAAAAGAAGTATTCATTCCATAAAATTTTCGGTCTCTGGTTCGTTCTTCACTTTCAGCGATTTTTTCGTTGATTAACGTTTTCGCTGTTTCGATTTGTTCGAATGAGCCTTTAATGGTAACAGACTGGAATGCGCGATTTTTTGAGGAAGAACGCGATATGATTATTTTTGCACCCGAAATTTCGCAGAGACTACGAATTGTTTCACCGTTTCGACCAATCACAAAGCCAACAGAATCGACAGGAATTTGAATCTCAACTGAAATAGATCCGTTTGAGATGATATCTTCAATCGCTCGTTTCCCTTCAAGAATGTTCTCTGGAGTTCCACGAATAACCACATTTCTGTTTCCTTCTTCATCTGGAAAATCTTCGAAATGACAGCGACACCGGGTTTCGTTTTGAATTCTTTTTATATTTTCACCGCCTCTTCCAATCACAGTGCCAATCGAGTCTTTCGGCACTTTCACTTTAATCGTTGATTGTCTCGTTGTTCTAATCTCTTTGTCTTCGTTGATTCTCTCCTCAGTTAAAAGTCGATGACATATGTATGCAACTGAGGCAGAAATCGTCATTCCAGCGAAACAAACCCATGGGTTCGTCAATTTCAGAGGATTCATTTTTCGTGCACTTTCTTCACAACAGTCAACAACGCTACGTCTAACTCATTGAACGGTCCCTAAAGAAAAACACGCTGTCTTCGTTAAAAGTGTTGTTTTCGCTTTAAGTGTATAAATTGTCTTATTTTAAAATGGGAATAACGCGTCAATACCTGCGTTACGTTCAAAATGGACCTTGTTTTGCTGGAATAGCGTCGCCGAATTCACAGCTATCGTTTGTCGACATTAATGGAGAGCGCGGCAAATATTTGGCAACTGCTGTTTGCGAATATGTGTTCGTTTGGGAATTGAAAACTGGCAATAAAATAAAGCTTCTCTGCGATCATAAAGCTCAAATCACGTCACTCGCTTGTAGCCATGAAAATCAACATTTGGTCGCTGTTGGATTTTCAGATGGTTTTATTAATGTTTTCGATTATTTAAATGAAGAACTAAAAGTATCGTTTACCGGCCATAAATCGGCGGTTTCATGTTTAAGCTTCGATGAATCGTGTATGAGATTAGCATCTGGAAGTAAGGATACAGATGTTGTGATTTGGGATATTGTAAACGAATCCGGGTTATTTCGACTAAAGGGCCACAAAAATTTGATTACAAAGTGCCAATTTATGAAGACGCGAAATATACTTGTGACAAGTTCGAAGGACACTTTTTTTAAATTTTGGGATTTAGATACTCAACATTGTTTCAAAACTTTTATGGCTCATCGCAGTGAAGTTTGGGATTTTGTTCTTTTGAAAAATGATACTCTGCTCATAAGTGGTTCTAATGAATTAAAAGTTTGGCAAATTGATTTCTCGGATAAACCACAAGAATCGGATGATAAAATTATTCCAAGAAAGTTAGATTCAACTGATGTTGAAATGGCGGAAGAAAATGAAGATGTAACCGAAGATGACGATTCTGTTTTAAAAGTGACTTCTGTTGGTAGTATTTTGCGAGAAAGCGTCAGTAGACTTCAATATTTGGGAATTAGTGAATCGGAACAACTTTTAGTTTGTTGCGGTGTTGATAATCTTGTCGAATGTTTTAAGATTCGAAGTGAACAAGAGATAAAGAACAGTATTACTCGAAGACTAAGGAAAGAAAGACGGAAACTGAAACGAAATGAAGACAATTCTTTCGTTGAAAATGAAATCAATGTTGACGTAGAAAAAACTTTGAGCGATGAAATAGAAAGATTAGAAGCATTCAAAGCTTCGTCAAAAATCAAACACTGCGACATTGTACACTGTGGTAATATTTTTAAAGTTGCTGCTCTTTTAAGGTCAAATTGTGTTGAAATTTATTCCTTGGACCTGAAAGCGAAATCATCAACTTTGTCCAATAGTTTAAAATTAGATGGTCATCGTACTGACGTTAGAACACTTGCATTCAGTTCTGACAATTATTTTATCATGTCTGCTAGTGCAGATTCACTGAAAATATGGCACCGTTTAACAAAGAAGTGTATTGCAACTGTAACTGAAGATTTTGAATATGCTTTGTGTTCCTTATTTGCTCCTGGAAACAGACATTGCATAACGGGTACAAAAAGTGGTAAACTTCAGATTTTTGACATTGGGTCATCACAATTACTTGAATCGATTGAAGCATCAGAAGAACAACTTCCAATTTGGTCCATTTGTATGTATCCAAATGAACGTGGCATTGCTTCTGGTGGAGAGGACAAAATTGTCAAATTTTGGGATTTTGAATTAATCGAAGATAAAAATTTGAAAATGAAAAGGTTTACTTTAGTCAATACGAGAGCACTGGATATGCAAGAAGGAATTCTTGCAGTAAAAATAAGTCCAAATGGTAAATTTATTGCGGTGTCACTGCTGGATAGTACTGTAAAGATATTCTTCATGGATACTTTGAAATTCTTTTTGTCACTGTACGGGCATAAATTTCCTGTTTTGTGTTTGGATATTTCGTACGACAGTTCACTCATTGTTACTGGTTCTTCGGATAAAAACGTTAAAATTTGGGGTTTGGATTTTGGTGACTGTCATAAATCAATTTTTGCACACGACGACAACATAATGTGCATACAGTTTATTCCGAAGACACATTATTTCTTCACTTGCAGCAAGGATAAAACTATAAAACAGTGGGATGCGGATAATTTTGAAAAGATCACTACGTTAAAAGGTCATCAGAACGAAGTTTGGTCAATAGCTGTCAGCCCAAACGGAAACTTTTTGGTTTCAGCTTCGCACGATAAGTCAATGAGAATTTGGGAAAAAACTGAAGAACCTTTAATACTCGAAGAGGAAAAAGAAATTGAAAGAGAAGAACAGATGGAAAAGACCGATTTAATTGGTGATGAAAGCGTAATTCCCGGTGAAACGAATGTAGAGACTGGTTTAGCGGCGAAAAAGACTTCGGAGTCGTTAAGAGGAACTGAAAGACTTATAGAAGCGATTGATGTGTTTAAAGAGGAAATTAGTTCTCAGAGGTCTCATGAATTGAAATGCGAAATGTTTAAAAAAGAAGGGAAAGAACCTCCTGCAGCGCCTGCACGAAACCCTTTAATGGATGTTTACCGTACCGAATGTCCATATCGTTTTATGTTGGAAGTAATTATGAGAATAAAGAACAGTGATTTAGAAGAAGCTCTGCTGATGCTACCATTTAACTATGTCGTTGACATTCTTCACATCTTCACATACCACTTGCAAAAGGGATGGGAAATTGAACTCATTTGTAGATCTGTATCATTTTTGTCAAAGTAAGTTCTCTTTTATCAGTTTCTATTCACACGACTTTGAGCTGATTTAATTTAATTTTTTAATAGAATTCACTTCGGAGAAATTCTTTCATCTGCCAAATTGCTGCCTGTCATCGACAAACTGCGAACATTAATGATTGTTCGAGTGGACGAATTGCGAGTGAGTTCTAATCAGTGCAATAATAAATAATAAATTTTTATTTGCTAAGGACGTGATTGGTGTGAATATTGCTGGACTGCAGTTGATACACGACGAATTGAATGCGAGGGAAGAAGTCGCTCTGTTCACAGACGCATTTTCGCGGTTTAAAGATAAAAAACGAAAGAAAGCAAAAAGTACCGCCGTCCTTCAAGTGCAGTAGTTACACTGCGTTGCTTTCTCATCACTCGTCTCGTATTTCTCGTTCAAAAGTCGCAATATTTTTTGTACAGCAACCAGTCATTGAGAGCTTTTATATGCATTAAAATTGTTGACGCTTTGAAGCCGGTCGATTCGTTGCAATTGAAGCATTCGTGAACGTCGTGATAGAAGGTCCGCATTCATCAGCAGCGACTCATTCGCTTTTTAAAGAGTGAACTCACATTCAGTGTTCGTTGAGCCAATCTGTTCATTGAAAAAGGTGAGTGAAAGTAAATCGCTTTATCGCTGTTTGCGTTACTTCTTTTTGTTACCTTTAAAATTATTGCATATTGCGATTAAACTTATTATTCTAAATTATACTATTTATTATGTATTTTATGGTGAAATTCAGGAATTGATTGTTTTACAATATAGAGTACAATATAAGAAATTATCATCATTTTTTCAGTTCACTTTAATTGATTGATAGTGTTAAACGAAATTGTTTATTTATCTACTGTGTACTTTGTAATGCACCGGAAAATTTAACGTTTGTGAATATTAATGTATCGGAAGGTACTTCAATATTCAAAGGTAAACGAACTGAGTTTGATTTGTGATAAGCAATCATTGTTTGATCTTTTTTAATAAATTTGCACATTAAATTACATTACTGCAACATTTCTGTGATGATACTGGCAATTAACACTTAATTGTGTCAATGATGATCCTGTGTGTGATACATTATCTTCATTGATGCATTTTCGGCGCTTTTAGCTGAGAGGCACTCAATATTAATATCGCATTTGAAAACTAGTGCTTCAACTCCGGTTGTAAGAGGAGACTTGATGTTGTACCCCTCTGTACACAGTTCAGTGCGCACACAGCAAACAGAATACATTAACGTTCATTAACAGGCACCGTACTCCAGAACGAATCACCTGCTTTCATTGTGTGCACGAAAACGTTGCGAAAGTGATGTACGTAAAGTATGTACAATATACGTTGTACGTAAAATGTTGCATGTACTTTGTGAACCACTGAGCAAAAGTTTTATGAGTTGTTCGAGTAAAGAAGCTGCAACTTTTAGATCACTGTCATCACAGACAAGTGATGCATGCCAATTTATTTGAGAAAAACCTGCTTTTAATCTACTTTAATGACTCAATCATTTCAACAGTTTCGCTTTTCGTGCTCTTTTCGTTGCTTTTAAAGTGAAAGACTGAAAAAAATTAATGCTGCAACAAATATGCAAAACCTTGATTTCGAAAAGAGAACAAAGCTGCGATCAGTGTCCATTTGATCACAGAACCAGTTTATGTATGTATTCGTAACCTCTTTGTTAGCATAGAAAACAAAGAAGAGTTGGTAGCAATTTACCCGCGACCAGATTTTGTGTCGACATTTGTTCGAGCGTTCAGTTTTGTGTTCACTGTTTGCACTGCGATTTGAAAAGAGTCGAGGAATCATTGAAACAGAAAGAGAGCAGGAAAAAGAGGGAAAACAGGATAAATGTGTGTTCAAATGGATGCGAGACTTTTTACTGTCTAAGCTTTAAAAGCGTGAAACGGAAACCGCGAGTTCGGACGGTCAACGAAACCGTGGGAACTGCGGAGAACCGAGAGTACTGCGTCCTGTCGTAAGTCCCTCCCATTTCCTTGGTTTGCAGCGCTTTTGACGTCGAACAGTGAACAGTGAACAGAGAACACTGCGAGCACTGCGTTCATACAGCGAACACCGTCTCGCTAAACATTCATCGTTTTCTTAGAGACGACCTGTTAACGCACAGTGACTGCCGGTTACAGTGATGAGCAGCGACTGTCGAAGATGTGATGGCGTTTATTAATGTTGCAGAATGGAGTCCCGACAACGTGAACGACTGGTTAAAAGGTTTGCTTAAATTAACCGCCTTTCGTCACTGTCTGACATTTCATTCGCATCGTTGCACTCGATTGCAGGTCTCGACGATTGCATCCTTCCCTACGTTCACTTTTTCATAAACAATAACATAAATGGATGTCGACTATTGCTGTTAAGCAGCGATGATTTGGAGAAATTGAATGTGAAGAAAATTGGTCATCAGGAGATAATATTAGATGGAGTCGACCTGCTTAAGCAGTTACACTACAATTTCACATCGGAAACGCTCCAGTCATTGGCACTTCGCTTGGGTTGTAAATCCAGAAGTCTATATAACCAACTGAAACAAGACCAGTTAAATACTTCCAGCGACAGAATTTCGGCGAAAACATTGTCTGCTGTTTGCGACATTTTAACTTCAGTGAAGGCTTTCATTTCGTGGATTGACACATACCCTTTCGAGGGACAGGACCAATATGCCGCTGTCAGAAAATCTCTGCTTAAGATTAGCATTGAATTAGCTTGGACTTCGCAACGGGATCAGTTCGTTGAAAAACCAAATGATGTGATTATGAAAGATAGCGTTACACTTGCCGATCTGTGTGACAAAATTTTACAAGACTTAATGGATCCTTTGGCAATTCAACCTGCTTATTTGGACGTGGTTACTATAAGGAAAAAACCAACAGAAGAGGTCGGAATGGAAATTCACTCGTCTTACTGTGGTGTTCACGTCGTTGGTGGAATAAAATTCCAAAGCCCCGCACACCGTTGTGGTCGTATTGAAGAAGGGGATGAGATAGTTCAGGTAAACTATCAAACTGTTGTTGGGTGGCAGCTGAAAAAATTAGTGAATCAAATGGCTCAATATCCGACTGAAATATTGCTGACAGTAAAGAAAAGGCCGCGTCATAGCAATGTATTGGGTCAGATCAGTGTTCTTAAGCCTTACAAACTTCCTTCGCGCAAAACAACTCGAAATCAAAGAAATCGAGTCCGCAATGCTGCAACCACTACTAACACTTCAGATGATGAAGATGTCTTCGAGAAGGAACCGAAAGATTCGCTCAAGAAACCGATTTATCCTTTAATACTCCGTAAACAGAAAAGACCAGTTAAACGAAGAGCCACTATTAATGGCAGCTCACCAACGCCGAGTTCTCCGATTTCTGGTTATCCTCCAATACGGACTGATGATTTGTTGGCGCAATCGAAAAAGGAAATTGTTGCTCGCAGCCTTTCTCATGATCCTTGCAAATACGATTCCACCAAGACTCCAGTTAGTGCCCTAGAAGTGCCTTCACAAGTTCCGAAACCTGAGAAACCCGTGCCAACAGTGAGGAGAATAAACCGAATAAACGACAAATCAACTGCATCTACTCCTCAAGTGCCTTACGCAAAGGTCCAACCATTGTCGCTCGTGGAAAGACAGGAACCGAACGATAAGGAGACTGTTCCCAAAGAATTACAAGAAGATTGCGCTCCTCATCCTTGTTGCACTTGCAAAAAGTTGACCATTATTTTCAACGAATTCCGGATTTAATCGACTAATCGTCTCTACGAGCTCAATGCCCATTGAGTGCACTTTTAAGCAGTTCATCGTGAATTGACGTTCAGTATGCTTATCAATGCTTTTACAGGTTTATTATACTCGTTGTTTTTTACTCGTCATTAGTTAGAATCTATATTTAAATGCATTACCCGAACAACGATTACAAGTGTATGTAAAATATGTTAGAGTTATATATTCAATAATACAATGTAAGATGTGAAAAAATAATTTTGCGTCAAAACAGTTAAGACTTGGAAATTGTTTAAAAGACAAATAAATTATTTAATTAAACAATATAATACTGTTGTTTACAGGAACATGCTGCAGTCAATTTTCGGATCGATTCGTGACGAAGTTCACACCAATGTGAATTGTGAGTTGACGCAATATGCGCGCAACGAAGGGATGGATGAGCACTGAAACGTCATTTCGCTACTCTTTTCGCGCAATCCGCGTTTCGAACAAACAAATTGAGAAAACAAGCGAACTTTTCGCTATTCGCGACGTAGTGTTCACTTGAAAACACTGTTTATATCGAGTGTACTGATTTTAACCCCAATCCGGCAATTATTTCAATGTCACGGCAGTCGTCGTTGTTTACGCAAATTTGTTGTCATTGAAGTGCCAGCGAACGAAAATAAGCAGCAACGATGGGTCCCGCATTATTCGAGTTGTACTCCTCTAGTTACACAACGAATCGCAAAAAATTGCTAACTCCGGAAAAGAGTGAAAAGACAGTATCGTCAGATAAGGACAAAGCTAAGTCCGCAAAGGTACCGAAAAAATCATTCAGTCTTCCGCAAACGGTTAAAAAAGAAGAAATCAAATCGGTGCTCTCTAAATCGGATCTCGCTGCTAAAATGAAGACCACAACCGTTTCTCGCTTTCCTTTGTTTCAAGTGAAATATTTTGGAAACAGTGTTCTCGATCGTCGCTACACGCTTCCGATGCTTCCTTGGATCATTTCGGACATTAAACGCGAATCGTCTGAAAATAAGCGAAAATTGAAAGACGTTATTCTCGAAATCACTGACATTGCTTTGAAGTCAACATCCCTGGATGACTCAACTCTAGTTTTTGTGCATCCCTTACAAAATATCAGCAAATTTGAGCAGTCAGCTCAAGACAAGAACTTTTTTACATATTTGACCCGCGATCACCCGGACTCTCATTTTACGTGTCATGTTTTTCAGGCGCTCGATGAGAACATCGTAAGTCATTTTTTGCTGTTGTTTCATTTCATTGTTCAGCAGTGACATTCAAAAGCCAAACAGTATTAGTCAACAACATCATGCTCTGTTGATTGCAATTTTCAGTCGTTATTTTCGCTTTAAACATTGAGTCTCGATTTGGTTGACAAGTTTTCACTTGCATTTTCTTTCTTAAATCATGTAAGCAGCGTGTTCACGTTTTGTTCACGCCGAGCTTTGACCTAAATTTAACCATTTTGGTGTTCCATAAAAAAGCGGAGAAAGTTTGCTATGTTTGCACGCTTGCAGAACGGTTGTTGCTAAGCAGTTCTTTTTATTCTTTCGTCGCGAAACCGAAATGCAAACTCATTTCAGAAACAAAACTGATTAGAAACACATTTGCCAGCAATGTTT
>NCKV01001241.1:0-10985 GCA_003675905.2 Leptotrombidium deliense
CTAATTATGTCAAAAAATAATTCTCTATTCTTTTATGCGAAAATCCGAAGTCTGCTTATGACATTTACAAATACACTTCCATGATCACTACGGTGATATCCGTTCCTTTTTTATGTATCTGTATATTATTTACAGAAATAATACTCTTCACTTGCAAGGGAAATTTTCCGTCAATTAAAGAAAAATTTGAATCATTTAATTGTCATTATTGAGTAAGAAATGCACAAATTTGAACAAAATGAATACTTTTATGAATCTTCGACCTGAAATGGAAACATGGGTCGTTTCAAACGTTCATTTCAAATTTACATCAATCACAGACTATTTTATACATATTGTGTTTGTCACTCTCAATTGAGGACACCTCTGAAATCTGGACAGTTGGGTGTGAAACATTGGTGTCGTAATGCAGAGGTTCTACTGTAGTACCTTAAACTTGAAGAGGAATACCGAAAGATGTCACCCTTTTTTCTTTAAAGGTTCAACATACACTTTTAACAACATACAATTTAACATCAAAATCAGATTAGTGTAATTTGTGAATACATTTCAAAATGAAGTTCAGTTCACTAATATGTGAAAAATAAAATTAAGAAAAAAGTCATGTTTCAAATTTTGATGAAATTGTTTTTATGTTTGTGAAAAGATAAAATGTTTGCTTTGGTTTGCAGCATTATTTTTGTTTGAGAAAAAATTAGCCATTAAAAAAGGAATAAATTAAGAGTGTTTATGAAAAATTCGGAATATGTGACGAATACATTGATGTTGTTTGGAATACATAAGTTTGTGCAAACATATAATTGCAAGTCGTCGATGTTTACGAAATCGTGATTACGGTTATAAAAAATAGAAACGGGCATAATTTGAATTCACCAGGATTTGAGCATTTGGGCAATTGTCGGCGATTAAGTCAGAATAAGTTCTGCTTTGGGCTCGAACCTATGATTCGTCTGAAATAATAAGTTTATTGTTTCACTGGTTTCAAGTTATTTGAATACTTTTCCCATGAATTTCACTTAATGCTGATTTCGACTCATTTTCTAAAATACATGTATTCATGAATAAATTTGCGAACTTGTTTTTCTATACAAAAAAACATTTCAAATATTGCTTAAAAGTTGCAGTATTCGGCAACGCAGCCTCCACCTAAGTTTTCGAGTAAAATTAATCTCGTTAAGCTTATTTCACACCGTTTCGATCTCTTACTTTTCGCGGAATATTTTCACCAAAAAAGACGTTTCGACGATAAAAAGCAGAAAGCAAAAAATCGTTAAAAGATAACTGAATCAACGTGTTTCTCGGTGCTTTAAACGAAAACCTTTCACAGTTTCATTGGTCCAGTAAATGCACTTCTATTCTTGAGTTCAATCACAAGATTGCTTTTAATTTGAAATAAAGTGACGCAAAAAGCAATTCGAAACAGCGATGAACACACCGATGAATACTTTCGTTCGCCTGTTATTGCACTTTGAACGTCTATATTAAAAATTGATGGTTTGCAACGATTGCATTGCGATAGCAGTGATTGCATTCAAATGCGTTCACTGCGAAATGAAATCTGAAAAATGGATTGTAATCATGTGCAAGCAAAGCATCGGCAGCAGTTTAAATTACATACTTAAGCATCAAGTTCAATGTCTCGCAGCGAACTGAACTGCATGCTCGCAATTATTATTACATCGATGCATTAAATGCCAACTTTTTCGGTAATCATTGCAAACACCCAATTAATGTTTAGTTAAACAATGTTTGCGATCTGCTTGTTATTCTCGCGACTCTTATATATTCAAAAACAATACGAAAACATTGCGAAAGATGATTACACACTGGTTCGCTGTGCACTCGTCGATTGCTGTGTAATTATCGCTAAAGTTCGCAATTCGCAATCGCAGAGACATTATAATTAGTTGACCATTACTTCTGACAATTATTAAAATAGAAACGAAGCATCTCTGCGACACATACTCTGAAATTAAACAAATTGATGCTATATAGCTGTTCACTGCATCACTGTTCCTACTTTGCAAACGTACAGTCGTCCATATTTATTCGTAATTACTGATTATAGGATTCAAATTTCGAATTCAAATAAATACAGAGTACTCGACTGCTCCTATACAATCATTTGTGGTATGGAAATGTCAGTGGTTGTTATTCGTGAAAAATGGTCGTTCGCAGTACTCACTTTGCACACGTTTCTTGAAACTGTGATTAAAAATGCAAGTGACTGCATTAATTGAAGAACTGCGACGAATGCTTTCAGATGTGACACTAATGAGCGAAGATAAGAGACGAATGTGTTTCTCTGGACTGCAAACCTTTTCTTAAATAATTCATATGCTGTTCATACATTGTTTACGTCTCGTCGCTAAATTTGCATTCATATTCATTTTAATTGCGCAAATGGCGCAATAAAATGTATCATTACATCACTGTATCTAACAGCATCGTTGATATTCACGACTACATAATTTTAGACACTCGTTTAATTGTATCCTGCTATTTGCAAATTCCACGTCTCCATTGCAACACTTTTTCTATTCAAAAAGTTTTCTTGTGCGAAAAGTAACAAATGCAATGCAAAACACTACACTTGTGATTAATTGCGCTCACGTTTTTATTTATCTCTTTAATGGGACGAAGTGTGATTTCAATTTTTTAAAGAACACAAAAATGCAATTTAAATAGCATTCGAAAGCAATTTTTTGCAGCATCGCAAATTAGCTGCAAAAAACGAAATGAAAACATCCTGTAACAAGTCTGAACAATTATTATAATAAACACTTATTATTGACGAGCCTTTTCAAGTTGACAACAAATTAATATTCGATGTGTTCACTGCTAAAATGTTTATTATTTATTATTAAATAATAAAAATAAGCAATTTGAAAAGTTCGTTTATTTTCATATGTGTTGAGATACATGTGAATTCGAAACTTGGTTGCATCTAAATAAACGCACTTATTTCCAGTAATTAATTATTACGTTCAATTATCGTTGTTTCGCAGGTAATTTATCACAAAAATGCTTCGAGAAACATTTTTAATTTTTCCAAAATTACTATTAAATGTATTTCATTGAAATAATTGGTGTAACATCGAAGTGCTTATGTGTGTGCTCAGTTTAGTAGTTTGAGCTGCAAATTCAGACATCTCACACAAAGCAAATGAAGCTGTTTCCACTTGCTTCTCTTCTTCAAAAATGTTCACGTTGCAATCGACTCGCGAAACGTTTCAAATACTTGCGTCTTTACTTCATATTTGAATAAAGATGTTTTGTTTGTATTTGTTTACAGGATTAATATTTGGAACTGGATTCAGCGAATTCATTTTCTCAATTTCTGCGAACCTTTCAAACGGCGCATAATAACGTTCGAATTGAGTTATTCATTCATTGTAATACACTTATTTACATGAACAACACTTGAAAGTATGTGTTAATTACGGTATTGCGTTGCTTTGCATCGCATTAATGTCGAGTTGAAAAGGCACGTTAAACGTTGTTGAGTTCCGTTCCAACTGCAAACAATAAAACAGAATTGAATGTATGTCTCTGCGAGTGTCGTGCTCAGAGACACTTCACTGATAATTGCCTGCAAAAGTGTCGCAATCGATTATTTAAACTTCTAAATTAGAGAGTAATTTACATTTCTAAAAATATTATTGCGACGAATTATTCGGGGAGGACAGGGCGTCTGTTTTCCGCTGAAACCGTTTTCAGTTGCAGTGAAAAGTGAGGCATGTTGAAGTTGAACAGTGAATAGATGTGAATTCTGGTAAAACATGAAAAGAGTGCAAAAAGCAAAGAGATGATCGCAATTGTCTCACGCGAACACGAGACGCATACAGCTTCAGAACATTACATTCACACATAGAATACACATGTTGTGCGTTCCGTGCTGTTATTTGATGTGTTGTATTCGCAAACAATTTATAGATTCGATGTGTGTATGTAATCGCGGTGCGTTAGATGCGCCGTCAGAGCATCAATTTTAGCGTTCGCAACATTTGCACACAATTTGCTTGAATTGGGAAACAAAATGCAAATTAAATTCGTTGTGTGTGCAGTAATCGGCGAACGAATAAGAATTGCGCCTCGAATTAGAGATTGTGTTGTGTGATGTTTCAACAAATGTTAGCGAACGTCAAAACGAATGCGATTAAAATTGCTGAATTAATTGAGCGTTAATCACCTCAGGATTCGTTGCATTTTCGGTGTTCACTTTTCAGCGTTCGTTTCGTTTTGGAAACACGAAAAGAGGAGAAAGAAGAGAGCCGTAAATATAATACAAGTTTAAAGCTTGTTTTTATTGAGTGTCAAATAGTGAAAAGTAACAAATGTAAGTTTTCCGCGAAAACAATAAAAGTTGCTTTCGTGTAACACCCTTCGGCTTGCTTTTCTGCATATTTTTGCTTCTTTTGTGGGGTTCGGCTAATCAACAGTGAAACACGGACACAATGGCTACAGTGCGGCCAACACACCAGTCGACCCTTAGGTGCACATCACCCGAACCTCACCTATATTTTCGTTTCAAGTGAATCGTTTACATCGACAAATCGCATTTTGTTCGCTCTCCATTGTGTCACAAGGCCTCAACGAAAGCCACCATATATGGGCGACCATTTTATAGCCCACATTTCTTGTGCACTTCAACCGAAACGATAATTAACAAAAAATTTCACAGTTGTTTCCGTTGAGGTGCTGATTCTGAATCGCATTCTATTTTTTGCCTTTTTTTGTTTTCCTTATTTTCATAGTTACAAAACAAACTTACAAAAAACAGAATCTATTCACTTTTTTATACTTGGCTTTTATTTTAAATAGTGTATAAAAAGTTTCGTTTAACGCTGCCGTTCGTTGCACAAATTGTATTCGCATTTCAAAATATGGTTTTACAAATGGAAATGGACCGCAATTGTTATGATTTCTTTTTGCAGTTTCAATCGCATCGTTAAAGCAGTTGAGAAGCAATTGACAAATTTATTTCGAAAGCATTAAAGAATGAAATCACTCTTAAAATGTGAAACATGCAATTTCACGGATTCATTGTATTTCATTTTTATGATCGAAATTTAGATAAGAGATTCGTTGTAACGACCAAACAATTAATCAAAACAATTAACTACACTCGTATTTAATATTGCATAAGGAAATCATTTGAAACGGAACACGAGAAACGAAACGAATGTGCACATTGTCATTTTGTAATTGAATGCATCAAAACAATTGGCGACCAAAATTGTTTCAATTGTTTCAATGTTTGATGTTGATAAACCGATAAAGCGATGAATTTTAAAACCACAAACTTAACTGTTCGCAACCCATTTCTGCGCAAATTATGAAATTAAAGAAACATTAATTCGCAATTGATTACAAAAGCAAAAGCCATGAATGCGATATTTGTGCAGCGAATGATTGGATGTGTGAATAGTTGCTTGGGTGGCACACATGAAAAGGTTCGTTTCAGTGTTCGCAGTGATTATGTGTGCAATGCGAACAAACAAAGTGAAAGATGGATACTTTTGTTCAAAGTTCGAAGCGAATCGAAGGTATATTATTAATTGACGGCAGCTGAAGCGAGTGTGTGCTTGCAGTTGATTTCACAGCGAACTAAGTTCTAATCAAACGCTAAGAAGAATGAAGTTATCGAATGATTGCAGAGAAGCAATTTGCTAACTCATTGACAAGTCAGAGGTGTGTCTACACTAAATGTCATTCACAGCGAAATTACTTTTTTAGGCGATTTCGAAGTAAATCTATACTGAAAAATATGAACTACGACTATGCTTACAGTGCACAGACCAAACACGAAATACCAAATTTAACAGTGAATATTTATAGATGCAAAGTGTGAGCGCAAAGTGCAATTAATTGGCGAACAACGACACCAAACCACGTATTGTATACGAAATGCGCCTCATTTTACAACACTGGCGATGAATGTTAAATGTGTTATAATTGCCGTCTTTATTATAATAATCGAGAGTTCATTTCCAGTAAATGCATAAATCTCTCGTCGAATGTGTTCTCTGTGCTCCGAGACCGAGAAGTGTGCGTTGCGAATCATTTGCATAAAAAGCGCCATGAAAACAGATGACTTCATAGGTACTGATTCTAGAATTGTGTGTACTTTCGCAGCGACGGACGCCTGGAAATGGTTTCCGAGTGATAATTACGTCGTTCGAACGAAGATTTGCGATGCTTCGCAAAGTGTGCTAAAAAAACATAAAACAAATGAATTTTGGTGTTCTGAATTGAAGAGAATAGAGTACAGCGGAGATGAGATAATTTTGGTGCAGTGTTACACACCTGTTGGCTAAGCTGATTGGTTGCTCGCTGCGACCAGGGCTGTGGTGCTTCCCTCAGCCTCATCGCAACTGTACGAACAGCGATGCTCGCCTCTTTCCTCTGGTCATAGTTTTCAATGAAAAACATATTTTATACTTCACCGTTGATGACATTATATCTTTCGCTTATCTTTTTCGTTGCTCCCATAAATAAAGTGCTTTACGAAAAGATGAATACTCCAAATTACATACATTACATCACCGAAATGGTTCTATGTATTTATATTCGAACGCTTTTCTTTCAATAAATGCTTTACATTTCATTAGAGTATAACACAAAGACTCGTAAACGTCTCTAGTTTATACAGTGTTTGCATGTTTTGTTGTACTTTGCAAAACAAAACAATTTTTACTTAATTTTGAGTGCATTGACACTTTGTAAGCAAAACAATGTCAAAGAAGAGATGTGATCCGTTGATTGTCTGCATTCAAATCACAGATCAATTGAATCGTTGTAATGGGCTGTCAATTGATCGCTTGTTGTGTTAGTGCAGTGTGTGTGTGCATTTGACGTGCAATGGCTGCTTCTCATTCAATGTTCATTCTATCTGTTCATTGAATGTGCGCTTTTCATTTTTAAAACGAAAATAGAAGAGAGGAGAAGCGAACGCATATTTATGTGCGTTTGAAGATCGCTTTTACATTCGTTGTAAAACACGCAGCGATACACAGTTCGATGGGAGAGACCGGCGTTACCTTCGCAAACTTTCGCCTCTCTTGATGCTGATACCAGTGCCCGGAGGCCGTCAGCCCCGCAGACCTTCGATGCTGGACATTCGCTTCACGAGAATCTCATTTTCTCGTTGCAATATATTTTTCACCATTTATAGATGTAGTTTGCAAACACACTGCAAACATTCACCTTTTTATTTACTCATTGTGTTCTCACCCAAACTTTGTGCTTTTTTTAAATTAAATGTTTAATATTCAATTATGTGTACAATTTTGAGAGCAGCAATTGCCAATTCACTGCTTCTTTAGAGTGTTCGCCACGAAAAAGTGTGAAACAATTGAAATGTGCTTTTCAGGCGAAACAAAAAAGAAAAGTTTATACAAAAACAGCGACTTTTCGACGACAATTCACGGCAATTATTGTATTCACGACGCAAAGCGAATCGCTTTTAAATGAGCTTCTTTTCGTGAACGAAAACAACGACGAAAGGGTGAGCACGAACAACAGCGAAGAATACACCAAACGCTGTCTGTCTGCGGTTCAATCCTTGCTTCGATTCATGTTTGTGTGTAATTCGCAAAGAACAAACAAAACGAAAGCAATTTTGGTCGTGTTAACGGGTTACGACACACAAACAGCTTTGTTTGCGGCTTTTTAATGCACTCAATTCAAGTGAGTGTCACATGTAATGCAAACACACAATCATCCAAGAACGTGAACAACACGTTTCGATTGAACACTGAACGCACAATGAAAGTATTTCTGAATTCGCATCGATAAGCAGATATAATTATTCGACTGATAATTGATTTTTAATGGACTTTTAATAAAGCAATTACATTCACAAATTTCTTCGTGTTTTCTTCACATGTTTATGACTATAATTAAAGCATCTTAAATACTCTTTTTTCTTGCATTTCTGTGTAAAAACGTAAAATACATAACAACAAAAGTAAACCTGTCTTCATTACTGGCTTCTCAAATTTTGTACATCTATTAACTGAACTGCAATCAAGCAACTATTTTCCATTCGACCTTTGCTTTACTCACGAAACGTTCATGAATCGGATTAAAAGATGAATTCACTTTAATTCTCGCCGGTAAAGTATTTAATGCAATTGTTCGCAGTAATCGCCAGTCACAACAATTCGCACATATTTGCCAAATATTTCTTTTACCTTTGAGACAAGATTATTACTCGAAAAGTTATGTGTTGCTTTGGTAATTGAGATTGACAAAAATTGTGTAATACTTCTTTTGTTACGAAAGTTAATCTAAAATGAAATTCTGCATATCAAGAGATGAATAATGACTTGAGAATTGTCTCAGTGTTTCAACTTTTGAATAATACACATTCTTACGAAAAATGCACTGTTTAATTGCTATGAAATTGCAGTTGCAGAGCAGCAATTTAAAATGCAATCATAATAAAAAAGTATTTTAAGTGTTATTGTCTTAATCGAAGAAGAGTAAAAGTTTGCATGAATTTTGCTGAAATCAAATAAAGTAAAACGATACCGTAATTTAAAAGCAAACTTTGATTATCTTTCATCTTTAAATTCGCATTTTCACAGAAGATACGAACATTATTCATTGTTCAATTGAACCGTGAACAAAATTCTCGTTTCAGAAACAAATTTGCCGCAAATATTAGCCGAAAATCGCTAATTTACCAAAAATAATCATAATAAAGAGAATATAATGCAAACATGAATGAATGAATATTTAAATGTTCATTTTTTGTTGCAAGTCATTAGTTAATAAACGAGTAGAAACGCGATTTAAAAGAAGGCAATGAACGTAAAGTGACCAGCATTGACCAGATTTCAAAGCGAATTCATTCACATTGGACGTGATAAAGTAAAAAGCGGCGAACCATCAAGAATTGCGCACATTTTCAGTGACCCAAGGTTCGCCTGAAATGCAATCGGATATCAATCATAGCAACTGCATTTAATTTAAATTGTGACCGCAATCGGCCAAATTCAAAATAGAAAATTACCTGCAATTCAACACAAAGCAATTTAAAACACTTTTTTTCTCATAAAATAGAACAATATTTGCTTGATATTTTAGGACAGAAAATGCCTTTTTTCATGAACAAGTTTACGTGGAAATCAATTTGAGCTTTTTAATGAAAAGTTAATCTGAAATTCAGCAAATAATTGATCGACTCATTTTTTTGGCAAAAAATTGATTTATAAAAATACCAAATTTTGCGAAACAACCACAACCGAAGATTAAAAAATTCTTTTTTCGGCGAAGAATTACTTTTCGAAACGAAACGCAACGCAATTCATGCGAAATGTTGTGGAGATGTGTTACGTGGCATTCGCATCAGTGACCACTTTTCTTGCTCTTCCAACGCTATTCAACCAACAGTTCAAAAGTTCCTTCGCAAACACTGTTCGCTGCTGCAACTTTTTTTGCAAATCACACTTCAATACAACCAAATTGATGCTCGCTCTATTCTTCGATAGGTGATATTAGTTTGCGAATAAAATGAACGACGCAAAAGTTTGAAAATAATGAATTTTTGAGCAGCAATCAAGTGATGCAAAGAAAGAAGAGAAGGTGCGATGAGATATATCAGCAATTGAGCCCGCATTTATTACACCTCGCAAGCGATTCATTCATTTCCAAGTAAATATAAAATTGTGACCAGAAAAAACTGTTAAAAACTGTTTTCAAAATGAGAAACATAAATAAAGATTAATTATTACAGGTTTCGAGTGAGATGCGAAATTAAATGAATGCTGAGCAGCGAATTCTTGTTTTCAAAATTTGGTTCGAATCTAAATTGAATCATTGGATAATCGATTAAAATATTTTGAACTTGAAATGTCTTTCGCAGCGAAGCAATGATATAATGATATACTCTTCGACTCATCGAATTGTTAATGAAATCGAATCAATGAGTTATTGGAAGCTGCAAACTGGCGGACAGCGAATCAATCGAGTCGCGTTTGTGCAAAAAGAAACCGAAACTAATTGTTTGTCGTTTACAAGCACAGCGAAGCATTTGTTCGCTTCTCATTGCAATCAAAATTCCGAGAAAGTTTATTAAATAAATGAGTGCTTGCGTCTGAATCAGTGTTCGCTGTCAGTGTGTGTGCAGCAAAAATAAGAGTTCGCAGAAACATTGATATACACAATGTGTACGTTGATGTAGTGAACGTTATTCACAGTGAGCACAAGTTGCATTCGCATTCACAACGCACTCACTTTGAAATGTAACTGCGAACCTTTATTTTTCACTTTTTTCAAACCTATACATGTGCATTTCACAGAGAAACTGAATTCATTTTTCTTGCTCTCTTTATTAGTAGAAACTAATTTAAGCCATTTATTCTTGGTGCACTCATTATTCGCGGCAATTTAATGTTTCGCCTGTTGTGTAACAGAGAAGAGAACTCAAATATTCGCTATTCGCCACTTTTATAAAATTAATCAAAGTTTACATTTCAAAATTTTGGTTAAAACGCGTTCATACATAATTTGAGTAAATGATTTTTTAACAACATACATACAAATTAATCTTATTTATATAAAATAGTAATTTAATGCGTTCGTTCACTGAAACACAATTAATTGAATTAATCAATGCGAAGTTAAGTGAATGAAAATAAACTTGTAAATACTGCAAGTGAACTTTGCTTATTTGGCTTATAAATTTGTTTCCATGTTTTGCTGACTGCTGTCAACGGTTATTAAAGTATTTCGAGAAACTATTTTAACTGCTAAAGTTTAACGTTTTTCGGAATGTTTTCTCGTCTAAAAAAGTAATAAAATTGAAGTAATTAAGTTTATTTGAATAACTTTCGAATATATTTTCGCGTTGAATACAAGTACTGCAGGCAACGATCGCTGAAAAACATGAATTTATCATAATTTGAATTTCAATTTATGTATGCATTGCATTTATTCAATGCTTTGTGTGTTTTTAACGAAGTGGCAATAAACGA